>JARYGA010032616.1:0-2500 GCA_030545235.1 Helianthus tuberosus
TGCCCAAGCCCCACATCGTCCCAACTCGATGCCTTGTTAACAGGTCAAGCGTCATGCCCACAGGAGGTTATCGTAGTGAACGGGCGACGATGACTGGTGAGCTAGGCACGATGCCTTGTTAACATGCCAATGGCCTGACACACGCCACACGTCGTTCCAACACGTTACCCGGCAACAGGTCCAAGATGTCTGGCCACCGGGAATAACGACCAGGATCCATGTGACTTATTCGTGGTGATCCAACCACAACGGGCCCGAACAGGCCCAACGACACATCGGGCCCGAACAAGGCCCAACGAAGACCTAACCCGAGAACATGAAGTCGTGACCCGATAAGAACGCCTGTATAAAGTTTGGTGTCGATACGAGTATAACGGGCCCGATCCAAGGCCCAACCACACAACGGGTCCGATCAAGGTCTCCGGTCAACACATCGGGCCCGATCGGGGTCTCCGGTCAACAACCACGTCAAGTTTGGTGTCGAAACGAGTACAACTGGGACGATCCAAGGCCCAACGATACATCGGGCCCGAACAAGGCCCAATAAAAAAACAGACCCGAGAACGTGAAGTCGTGATCGCAAACCACGTAAGAATGTCCCGTGAACAACTTCACAAAGTTTGGTGTCGATCCGAGCATAACGGGCCCAACCCAAGGCCCAACGACATCGGGCCCGAACAAGGCCCGTTCAACACGTTGACCCGAAACGTGAAGCCGTGGCCCGACACCACCATAAAAATGTCCGCGAGCAACGGTGTCAACTTTCGTGGCGATCCGACGTACAACGGGCCCGATCCAAGGCCCAACGACACATCGGGCCCGAACAAGGCCCAAATGAAGACCTCACCCGAGAACGTGAACTCCTGTTCGCAAACCACGTAAGAATGGCCCGTGAACAACCTGTACAAAGTTTGGTGTCGATCCGAGCACAACGGGTCCGAACCAAGGCCCAACGACAAATCGGGCCCGAACATGGCCCGGTCAACACGTTGACCCGAGACGTGAAGCCGTGACCCGATACCACCATAAGAATGCCCGTGAACAACCGTGTCAGCTTTCGTGGCTATACGACGTCGTTTGGTGGTGTTACGAAGAATCCCGAGAAAACGAACGTACCGGGCCCGCAGGCCCGTGGGCCCGAATCCAGATTATTCTTTCCCAAGACCACCGTCAACTTGTCCCGATGGCTCACATGAAGTTTGGTGCCGTTCCGACCTCGTTTGATACGGTTATGGTTGAACCACACGGGCGCTCGGTCCCGACCCGAGCCCAGTCAACGTTTTGACCCGATCAGACCGGCCCGTGACCCGAAACCACCCTACTTGGGCCCTACAACAGCCACGTAAAGTTTCGGGATGATCCGACGTTCTTTCATGGGGTTACGGACAATCCACGTCAAACAAGCGTCACGGGCCGACCGAGCCGGGCCAACGGGCCCTCGGGACCCGAAAACTGAATTTCTTTCATCCAAACACCTTAAAACACGTTACCGAGGTCTCACGCAAAATTTCATGCCAATCCGACGTCGTTTGATGGGGTTTTGAAAAATTATGATTCCTCAAAAATTTAATGTTTGTTCCTGTCACTTAGCTTTTTGTGCAAAATGTATATATAGGGGAGGGGTGGGTGTTGAGCAGCCCATGCCCGGGCAAGGTACGAGAGCGCCCAAGCCAAAGGAGGCTGGTGGCGCGCATAACAGCCCAAATGCCCCAACGATGACTGAGAACAAGCGCCCCTCTCCCCTCCCTCCCCCCCACCAAGCGCCCCTCCCCCCCACGTTGCCTGCCCACGTTGCCTCGACGACCAGCAAACCTCGAAAATTATGATTCCTCGAAAAATTAATGTCTGTTCCTGTCACTTTACTTTTTGTGCAAAATGTATATATAGGGGAGACCAGGGGCTTGAGCAACCCCTGTGCCCAAGCATGGGCATGATAGAAGCACACGAGACGCGAGGTTTAAAGCCTATACAAGCAAGGCGTCGGTCTCCCCAAGCCCCGTTGCCTATAAATCAAGCCCGATGCCTTGTAAATGCCCCACACGATGCCTACAAGCAACAACGATGTTTGCTAGTTAATCGATCGATGCCCCACACATTGCAGCATGTTGCCTAGTAAACAAGCCATGCTGCCTTGGAAGCGCCCCACATCATGGCATGTTGCCTAGAACGCTGCCCAGCACGCTGCCCTTGTTCCCGCACGACGACCTGAAAGCGTGGCTGACCACGTGCTTGCCTTCAAAAATTATGATTTCTCAAAAAATTAATGTCTGTTCCTGTCACTTTACTTTTTGTGCAGAATGTATATATAGGGGGGTGGTAGTACTCTTGGGGTAGAGAGGCATGTGCTGGGATGGCATGCCAAGGCATGTGCTGGGATGGCATGCCTTGGTGTGTGCTGGGATGGCATGCCAAGGACAAGGATGTGCTAGGAAGGCATGCCAAGGCAGGCAAGCACATGCATTGTGAGCGAGATGAGACGGTTGTCTTTACCCCAAGAGTG
>JARYGA010032616.1:32500-34036 GCA_030545235.1 Helianthus tuberosus
GGTTGAACCACACGGGCGCTCGGTCCCGACCCGAGCCCAGTCAACGTTTTGACCCGATCAGACCGGCCCGTGACCCGAAACCACCCTACTTGGGCCCTACAACAGCCACGTAAAGTTTCGGGATGATCCGACGTTCTTTCATGGGGTTACGGACAATCCACGTCAAACAAGCGTCACGGGCCGACCGAGCCGGGCCAACGGGCCCTCGGGACCCGAAAACTGAATTTCTTTCATCCAAACACCTTAAAACACGTTACCGAGGTCTCACGCAAAATTTCATGCCAATCCGACGTCGTTTGATGGGGTTTTGAAAAATTATGATTCCTCAAAAATTTAATGTTTGTTCCTGTCACTTAGCTTTTTGTGCAAAATGTATATATAGGGGAGGGGTGGGTGTTGAGCAGCCCATGCCCGGGCAAGGTATGAGAGCGCCCAAGCCAAAGGAGGCTGGTGGCGCGCATAACAGCCCAAATGCCCCAACGATGACTGAGAACAAGCGCCCCTCTCCCCTCCCTCCCCCCCACCAAGCGCCCCTCCCCCCCACGTTGCCTGCCCACGTTGCCTCGACGACCAGCAAACCTCGAAAATTATGATTCCTCGAAAAATTAATGTCTGTTCCTGTCACTTTACTTTTTGTGCAAAATGTATATATAGGGGAGACCAGGGGCTTGAGCAACCCCTGTGCCCAAGCATGGGCATGATAGAAGCACACGAGACGCGAGGTTTAAAGCCTATACAAGCAAGGCGTCGGTCTCCCCAAGCCCCGTTGCCTATAAATCAAGCCCGATGCCTTGTAAATGCCCCACACGATGCCTACAAGCAACAACGATGTTTGCTAGTTAATCGATCGATGCCCCACACATTGCAGCATGTTGCCTAGTAAACAAGCCATGCTGCCTTGGAAGCGCCCCACATCATGGCATGTTGCCTAGAACGCTGCCCAGCACGCTGCCCTTGTTCCCGCACGACGACCTGAAAGCGTGGCTGACCACGTGCTTGCCTTCAAAAATTATGATTTCTCAAAAAATTAATGTCTGTTCCTGTCACTTTACTTTTTGTGCAGAATGTATATATAGGGGGGTGGTAGTACTCTTGGGGTAGAGAGGCATGTGCTGGGATGGCATGCCAAGGCATGTGCTGGGATGGCATGCCTTGGTGTGTGCTGGGATGGCATGCCAAGGACAAGGATGTGCTAGGAAGGCATGCCAAGGCAGGCAAGCACATGCATTGTGAGCGAGATGAGACGGTTGTCTTTACCCCAAGAGTGCCCAAGGGAGAGGAAAGAGGTGTCAAACGCATGCTGAGCCCCACTTCGGTAGTTTGGCACCCCCATAGGCATTCAGGCAAGCGTGCCTATGGGTAAAGTCGGTAGAGCTTGTCAGCCATGTTGGGTACTATTGTTTGGACGAGATGATGGCACACGTCAAGCTTGCTTTAAGGTAACGTTCTGGCAGCACAGCCAGCCCGCAATTGCTAGTTCAAGCGGGTGGAATCTGCCTATAGGGGCGTTGCTTGCTTGCTTGCTGTGGAATTGGG
>JARYGA010032617.1:0-25806 GCA_030545235.1 Helianthus tuberosus
TTGAAATGTTCGAGGACCGGCCCAAGAAGTATCCGAGAACGATTGTGTGTCGTTGGATGGATCCAAGCCATCAAAACTTTGAGCTGGCTAAGAAGATCAAGGATCTGACGAAGAAACATGCTGCTGAGGCTCAATATCTAATGGAGGTAAAGACTAGAGTAAAATGCCATTTTTGTCCCTGAGGTTTGACCAGTTTCGCGACTTTTTCGTCCAAATGTTTGTTTTTTCGCATCCGTATCCAAAAGGTTTAAATCTTGCCATTTTCATCCGGCTCGTTAACTCCATCCATTTTTCTCCGTTAAGTCAGGGATATTTCTGTCTTTTTTGCTAACTTAAAGGGAAAATTGGTCTTTTTCACTTTATGTAAAAAGACTGAATACCCTTGAAAAAGACCAAATTGCCCTTTAAGTTAGCGGAAAAGACGGAAAGATTCCTGACTTAACGGAGAAAATTGGATGGAGTTAACGAACCGGATGAAAATGGCAAGATTTCAAACCTTTTGGATCCAGATGCGAAACAAACCTTTGAATGAAAGTCGCAAAACTGGTCAAACCTTAGGGACGAAAATGACATTTTACCCCAAGTACTAATTGGTATTTTGGTTTAAACTGTGAAATATGTGTTGTATAAATGTCAAGTAAATGAAGTTTATTTCTTTTTGTGCAGCTACAACTTGAAGAAGAAGAGAAGCTGCATAAACAGCAAAGCGAGACCCTGAAAATAAACTACAAGAAGTATGAGCTGATTGATGATGCAGATGGAAATGTGAAGCGTTTGAAAGCTGAATATGGAATGACACTCAACGACCACTACTGATCTGATGCTTCTAATTTTCATGTCGTAGGATGAGGGGGACAAGTGGAGTTGCAGCAACTGCAGACTCTGCTGTCCAGGTATGGGCGAAGGATGAGGTGGACAAGTGGCTATAGATGATGGAGAGCTGGAAGGTCAATTTTTCGGTCAAGCAGATCAGATCTGATCTGGAGCTTGTAGAGCAGGGTCAAGCGCAACCGTTTGTTTTCAAATGGTGTAAGTTTTCTATCTCGAAGGTCAATTATTTTGTTCTAAAAACTAAATAATCTTTGTCGCTTGTTGGTTTGTTCTTTCGTTATAGTTGTTGAAATGTTCGAATTGTGTGTTCTAGACGATAAATAATCCACATTTAGGTTTCCAATTGTAGTTTTTATGAATGAAATGATCAGAAACAGAACTGGCGTATGAATAGAGGATGTTATTTAATTTTTTGCATTATCTTTTTTAAGATTGATATTTATGACTCTGATTAGTTATCCGGTTTCTTTTAACACTGAATTTTAACATGTTAAATTATTCAAATGTTAAAATTGTCTATGACCTGCGCCCCAACAGAGGCAGCGCAGTGTTGATAATGTTTATACATCCTGAATTATTACAAGGGTTCTCGACCTATACACGGGGCGCAGGCCAGATGCTTCATTTTGCGGGAGCATCTGCTTCGCCTTCACCACCTCCAACGCCCATGTCTAGATCCTCAGGAAGCTCAGAAATATTTTTCAAACGGTCAACATAATTGTCATATTGAAGGGCTTCAGTCACGAGGTCCATAACAAGTAAATGTAGGTTATTGTACGCCTCCTGTGCGGCCACCAGGTCATCACCAGTGGCCTTTCCATGTGGCCGATTATTGGGTGTCCCATTCAACCTTCAGCGCCTCCGTTACATGCCTCGTACACTGACGGTAGCCCTCTACATTGCTGTCATTGCGCGGTGAGACTATCAAGGTCACAACCGTGGAGTCCAGCTCTACCGAATTTAACACTGCATCGGTGACCTGCGCATATGTGAAACACGACTTGGTAAGAAATTTAAAGTAACAAACACATGATAAGTTTAAATGCGTACATTCACAATGCCACGTTGCTGCAACCATAACGATTAGCGGCTCCACCAAGCTCTCAGCCTGTGCGCGCGCAGAGAATCGGAGACCAGTGACTGTGGTCAAATGTGGCCTCAATCCACATCAATGGTGGTAAGCCACCAGACACTTCTTCAACATCAGGGGCAATGTCTTCTTGCTCTGAGGACGCATACATGACGAAAAGACTCCAGTAAAAAAGTGGGTTTGAAGAAAGTTAAAAGTTTTATAAAAGATCTTCAAGAACAAGGTTGAAGACGAAGGGGAATCAAAGAGAAAGATGGAGAGAAGAAGAGAGTGATTCTCCCAAAACCCTAATCGGCTATTTATACCCATCGCATTAAATGCGATGGGTAAAATGCGATGGGTAACCGTGTCCGGCACTTGCGTTGCAGGCCCATTCACCGGGCGACACATCCAGCAACAAAAAACGTAGTACTAAGGTTTGAATGAATGTGGGATAAGTGGATTACCCCACCCACACACGAAGCTAGAAACGAGTCAAGTATTGAAGGGGTATGGTTTCGAATCATGCGTGAGTAGTTCTAATACATGTGCGCAGAGGGCAATACACAAACTTAGCAAAATAATTCTTGATGATATGTAGACCGTGCACGATAGCTCTCGACGGCGCACCTAACACAACGACTTCTAATACGAGTACAAAGAGTACAAATGGCATGAGTTGTAGCTAATCAGCATGCGCCAGGCCCTGACCAGACAACTCCCACAACGAAGAATCGTGCAGAAGACAAATAGTACAAAAGGACAGTAACGTGTAACTAATCTAGTCGTGTCATTCACTGCTCCAAGATCTCCATTCACAACTAGTGACAGACTCGATATCAAGGACAATTGTCAGGCCACGTGGCTCCAATCGCCGTGCGCCAACTCCTCAATTCTCTGCTTGCACTAACATTTTGTAGATTGAAAAGAATTGTTAATATTAGTCTCTTGAAAAATTATGTGGCATCAAACACCAAAATAAGACTATTAATAAAAAAATGGAAATAATTACAAATGTTACATCGCGAGGAGACGTTCACCATCTCATATGACATCATTCTGTATTAAAAAAAAAAGTTACGTTTTCTAGATAAAAAAAAAACTCAAATTCACTAGCACAATATATTTCTTTTTATGGTATAACTTGTTTGATTAACCATTAACAACTTTGTTATTTTAGAGAGTGATGGTAAGACCATACGGTGTGGGTGTTTAAAAATGGCATTGTTGCTGCTCAACGTCGTTCACACCATCCCGTCCACGACGTTATTCAAAGGGTGGGGGGATCTCCACTGGCGTGGAGAACATTTTGCAGTCGACGTGACACGTGCTTAATGGGCGTGACTGTGAGCCGTTTAACCCCAACGGTTAACTTTTAAATTTAAAAAAAATAGCTTTTCTAAAAATTATAACTTCACACCATAAGTACAACCCATATCTTCACCCAAATTATACAAATTCCACCACTTCATTATTATACAAACTTTTCCACTTCACCTAAAAAAAATCGAGGATGTCAGCCGTGGCGTAAACTGAAGAAGAGGATATTGTACTTTGCGAGTCGATCAAAGATTTAAAGTGTAGAATACTTGGAAACTATATGTGATATCATTGACTTCTTGAATTTTGGTGCTTAAAAAGTATGGTCAAAAATTTCTTTCCAATCATGTAGAAACTCTCCAAGCTAAAACTCAAATTGGTCGATTTGATGTAAAGCTTTGACATAACGGTCGGCCGTAAGAAACCAATTTTTAATCAGCTTAGTTGATTTGATCGAAGGTTTTGACATAACAATCTGGTCGTCTTTAAGAAACCAATTTTTAATATTTGTAACATTATTTTCAATTTTTAATCAAGTTCCGCCACATTTTTTTTTGGTATCAAAATGATATATTTAACACTTTCTAAACATTTTACGTTGGGTCAACTATGGAGTCGAAGAATTTACATCGAGATAATTGGTAAACGGGCAACAAGTTGCGCCGCTACCCCTTTTTGAATAGCAAAACTAGGCTTTTTAAAAACTACGTTCATAGATCTCGGGGTCATAACATTACTATGCATGACCCTTTGAACTCGGCTAAGTAGGTCCACAGCCTCTGGCGCCAGAAAACCAAAAGTATCAAAAGCAAATGGGATAAACACGTGCTGGTTGTCAAGGCACGCTTTCTCATGCTTGATCACTTTACCCGAAGCAGCCTTTAAAGCAGCCTGGCCCACTGTGAAAGCACTACTCCCTAAGCCCACAAGCGGGGAAACCCCTGTTAAATCCACACAGGCGTGTTTTCCCCCTACCCATCCAAAGACCAGAATGTCGGCTGGTCGAAGGGTAGATCTCCCCTCCAACGGGTCTGTTAAGAAATTAACGGGAGCCTCTTTCTTAGCAGAAATACCAGCGCACCTGAATATGTCAAAAAGGACATCCCTAACCTAATCATGTCGGTATTTGAACCCCGGGAGCTCTCTACAATGAACAGGATGCTCACCAAAAGAATCCAAACACGCCTTATGACAAACTGGGCATACCTCATCAACTGGGAATAAAGGAATCATGAGGCGATACTTAAGGATAGTGCGGTACTCCACCGGCGACATATGCTGGCCTAACACATCTATAGGTATAGCAAGAAGAAAATCTTGTGCATGTGATGCTCGGAGACACTCGAAAACGGCTTTTTGTCTAACGGTCAAGTCAAACTGCACTTCGATTTCGTGAACAATTTTACTAAAAAGAGCACTCGCCAATGCATGTTGGGCTTTAGGGGGGGGGGGGTGTCCTTATTAGTGAAACCGCTGAAGTCAAAGCTTGGAATCGTATCACGAAGACAAGCCAAAGCACAAACATAATCAGAATCCATACCGCATATGCCACTGTCTCTTAAGATGTGGTCCTGTAGCACCCGCGATTGGGCCCTCGAGGCCACAAAAGCGTAGGATGAAGCCTCTACAGCCGAATACAACCCCAAACCTCCAAACCTAATAGGTAAAGAAGCAAGTCGCCACTGGAGGTCTCCAAAGAAAGGACCTCCACAAACCACCAATTCCTCAATCGCCTCACGCAAACCTTTGTCAAAGAACAACGCTGCATCCTCCATGTGTACAGGTTGGCATGTCCTCAAGCCAAAGAAAAGTTTGGCAATGCCCATACAGGATCGAAGCAAGAGTAGTTCACTCTGCGGGTCACCTAATTTCGGTAGAAGACGCATCAAATCTACTGCCTTAGCAGCTCTTTTCATTGCCAACCCACTAATAAAGCTTCCGTCTCTACTAACAGCCCCCCCAAGAAGCTTCACCCCCACTGACGGCCTCCCGATGTCCTTAGGAAATACCCCTTCACGAAACTTGCTACCATCACAAGAAGGCCAAAATAACTCAGTTTTCTTAATATTAAGTTCAAGACCCAATGTTGGACCCGACACCCTGATGATGTCCAACACTCTAGCCACCTCTTCTGAACCTCCAATGACAGTCCCATCATCAAGATACCAAGCATGAAGGCGAAGCTTGCATTTATCTCTAATCTGATGCACAAGGGGGTGCAAAACAAGAGCGAAAAGAAGTGGTCCCAATGGGTCCCCTTGCTGAACTCCCGTGGTAGACCAAATGTGCCCATCTCCAAGATACAATCTTGCTGGCTGCCCATATAGAAATTCCACCCACAAAGAAATAGAAGGGCACCTCATCCTGACCTCACGAAGTAAGGCTGATCTATCCACCTGGTTAAAAGCATTAGAAAAATCTACCATAAGCATTGCAAGAGACCCATCAGTGTGACGTTCACTTAGAACTCTATTGACGCTGTGTAAAATGGCCTCAGCACCACCCGACACGCCGACCCCAAACTGAAAATCATTAAGGTACTTAGTCATTTCTTTACCAACACCCTTCATAGCAACCTTAGAAACCAAACACCTCCATATAGTACCCACTGCAATAGGTCTAATCCCATTGTCGAGTTTTAAAAGCGGTGTAAGGGGAGCAGACGCGACAAACTCTGCCAAACACGATGGGCATTTCCCCTAGCCATAAGTTGACTACCGCAGTGATATCGCATAAGAGATCAGTGGCAATAGCAGACCCCTCTCCACATAAAGAATCCAAAATGTGTTGTGCCCTCAAGCCATCCCTCCCACATGAGGTTCCTTTAGGAAACGATTTAATGCAGCAAAGAACACTATCCACCTCTGCGACAAGGGGGGGGGGGGGGGCTCAGAATATATAGTACCTGGCAAAGATGGAGGTTCTCTGTACGGGTGTTTAGCCTCTAAAGCCTGTACGGTATTATCATTGCACGGAGCAACACCGGATGAACATAACACCTTCACTGCAGCTGTAAAGTGACCATCAGCAACCTTTCGAAGACACTGCCTAACATTGGAATTACTAACAGTACTCTCCTCAGGATTATCAACACCTCCTTGACCTAGAGACCCCACCGTAGGACTCAAATATATTTTTAACTAACATAAAAATACCATCTTCTTTCCCCCATGTGGCTAAAGAATTCAGAATTGATCTTTGTTGCAATGTCTTCCTATTCCCAGACCTTCTTTCTTGCCTATTTTTTGGTCTGACCACTTGCAAAGTGCAGCCACATATCGACAGTAAGAAACCAATATGATCTAAAGCTTTATTTATTAGGGGTGCCCATTCCTAATGATGGTTTTTTTTAAATTATAAATTAACAATAAAACAATAAAATTATAAATTAAAATTTTCATTTAAATAAATCCTAAATTACAAACTAAAAAAAAAAAAAACTAAACATTGCAAATAAAAAAAAGCCTAAAAAATCTACGGCATCTCCCAACCCCACTTTTTCACATATCTCGCGTTTGCGTTGAAGTATGATTGACTTAAACGGTTCGTCGAGAGTGTTGTGCGATTGTAACAAGACGTTTAAATAACTATTTTTTTTGTTTTAGTGCTAAAGTGAGAAACTCTCCAAGCTAAAAATAACTGTTAAACTCGGATTAAAGATTTAAAGTGTAGAATACTTGGAAACTATATGTGATATTATTGACTTGAATTTTGGCAGTTAAAAAGTATGGTCAAAAATTTCTTCCCAGCCAATGATCTCTAGATCAAGTGGTGAAGGGCTTGCATGTCTCTTGAGAGATGCAGGTTCGACTCCCACTTGGTGCAGAGTGAGGCACTGGTGGACAATGATAGGAGACTCAGGGAAACCTGGGTTGGATCCTTGAGCCAAACGGGTTTTACCGGTAATTTCACCGCCGTGCCTACGGGCGGGTGGATTATCGGGTTTTCCCCGGAATTGGTGGTGGATTCGGGTTACTCTCGGAGTACTCCGTTTGTCCAGTGGGTACCCGAGAGTGCTCGGGATTGAGTTTGTTGGCCGTTCAAAAAAAAAAAAATCTTCCCAATCATGTAGAAACTCTCCAAGCTAAAATTCAGATTGGTCGATTTGATCTGAAGTTTTGACATAATGATCGACTATAAGAAACCAATTTTTAATCAGATTAGTCAATTTGATCTAAAGTTTTAATATAGACAAAATTGCAGAAAACAACCTTTATGTATACTCCAAACTGCACTTTATACCTTTCACTATGAAATCCGTCAAAACCAACCTTTACGTTCATGTTTTGCTACAAGTTCAACCTTTAACACAAACTCTGTTAATATTCTTGGTTAAATCACCTCACATGCTTTGCATGTGAGGGTATTATTGTCATTTCAACCTTGTTTTTTTGTTTATTAATAAATTATATAATTACACATGACCCCACCATAAAACTCTTCTTGTTCATCTCTCCTAGCTCCCAACCAGAAAACCCAGATCATCAACAAACACCCCTCCTTCATCTGCGCCGTCTTCATCAACAATCGCTCACCACCATCATCATCTAGCACCGCCGCCATCATCATCTAACACATACATGTTGTAGTGATATAAGCATATATGTGTTGTTGAACACCCCTGACCTATTCACAAAAAAACATAATGCAAGCAGATAACACACCATATTTATCACAATGCACAGGTTGACTTATATCTACTAATCATGATATGTAGATCAACATTAAAATTACCTTGCAGTTTGCAGCGGCATGCTTCTCGAGAGCGGAAGCTTGGGACTTGTAAATTGAAACGTTTACTGTGGTATGATCTTTGTGTGAATCATATGCAAACTGGGTATATGTAGATAATCATATTAATGTTGATATATTAGATCTGTGTACGATGAGTGAATAATGTGCTCTTCTATGAAAAATTCCTTTTGGTCGCACAACACATTAAGGGTTCGAACAGATGTTTGTAAATCACAAAGTGCTTTATATGCATAAATGAACATACTTGTCGAGTTATTTAGGAAAATTATGTGTCAAGATGAAATGACTAGTGTGCTCTATTCATACCCAAAAACATGATACTGGGTTTTATCTTAAATGGGTCTTCTCCTAACTTCCATGTTTTAAATGATTGATTGTGAGAAAAAACATTAATGTAGAGTTATGTAAGAAATCTGGGTTTACTTTTGTAACACCTCGCAAATTTCGGGTTTAATATTAAAACGACACGTGTCATGTCAAACAAAAACGCGTTGAAAACCCGGATTTAATAAAGATGTTTTCGGTAGGATTTAAAGTGGCGTCATGTTAAATTATTACCTCTGAACACCTCAATTATAAATCCCAAGACCCGATTTAATATTTTACACATCTATGCACCCTCAATTCAGGGAATTATTGCCAATAATGGAATTGGAAATGTACGATAGGATTCTACGAAGAAAAGAATGGAAACCCGTTGTTTTCGGGTCTTGTTATTGGACCCAATTGAAACAATGGATAATGGTAGGGTATGAGACTATTCTAGACACATTATGAAGGGCCCTAAGTGATAATTGATGCCCCAAAGTCAGAAGTTACGGCTGCCCTTTCGAAACACAACAAACAAAATCAAAAACTGATTCTGCAGAGGGCGTCGCGTAGCGCGACGGACCCTCGCGCTACGCGAGGGGTTGCCCAGCGACAGATTACCTGCTGTTGGCTGTTGTGCGCGAATGTGACCCTCTAATCCGGTTTCTCTTGCATGTGCATGGCCCCTAGACATCCCTAAACACTAGTTACAGATGTTAATCGATTGTGGTATGTCCTAGACTTGGTTGTCAAGCTTTTGTGGTGTCCTTAAGCACTATATAAGGGACCATAGTTGCAACAATTGCTACACACATCATTCAAGTGCCATCTGAGCATTGGAGGAGCTTACAATCTGATTCAAGGCCTTCCTAATCATCCATTAATCATCTAGTAAGTTGCTTAACCCTTCTAAATTAATTCTAGCTTTATAAATAGCTTAAAAGTCAATATAACGTGCTTAACGGTTGACTTCGTGATTAAGTGTCGATAGCTCAGTCATATCACGAATTAAAAGTACCATTAGATAGGTAATTATATGGGTATTAAACCCTTATAAGGGCAAGTACCAATTCCAGACCTAACTAGGTCGTTTGTCGGGTCAAACGTTGACCGAAAAAGTCAACAGAAATACAAAATGCGATTTAATGCACAACTAATGATCCGAAAGGTGTGTAACCTGTTTTAACCTTAAT
This sequence comes from Helianthus tuberosus, assembly GCA_030545235.1. Taxonomy (NCBI): domain Eukaryota; kingdom Viridiplantae; phylum Streptophyta; class Magnoliopsida; order Asterales; family Asteraceae; genus Helianthus; species Helianthus tuberosus. The sequence continues at coordinate 9,478 of JARYGA010032617.1, forward strand.
ATAACATGGTAATAAGTATGAAAACTTGTCTACGCTTGCCCGACTCGACAAATTTCTGTTTAAACCCGGTTCAGAACCGAAAGGCGCAAAACCTTGACTTTTGCTTTGACTTCGCTTCTGACCCGTTTTAGTTTGATTCGGAAATTCCTTAGTGCTTCATTAGAGTAGGGTTGCATGATAGTATAAGTCTCTGTACTTGTTTCGTTGATTATCCAATTAATATGCAAGTTTCCGTTAATTGCTCATACGTTGACCGTTATGCCCTTATTACCTTAAAACATGATTTATGAGAATGTAAAAGTGTAGAAACCTTAGTTACTGATAAATAGACTTGTATGCAAAATTTGACATCAGTTTGACTTATAGATTAAGAGTTATGCTCGTTATCGCTAAACTAATGCTTTATGTTAACATAATGGCGTAATTAGCGTATAGCCTAGTTAAACATACTTTTTGGTATCAAACGAATTACCCACTGATGTAATATAATATTTTGGGAATTTTAAAGATTTTTAATAAATTTTAGGCTGAGCATAACTCATAGTCGTAGGCTTAATTCGGAAATTGTCGGTTTTGCCCTTACGGGCCATAAAATGAGTTTTACACATCTAAACGACTCCAAACCTCTTTCTACTGATTGGTTATGATAAATAAATTATTTTAAGCCTTCTGGAAATATAAAAATATCAGATTTAAGTATCGAACCCAGTAATGGCCTTTAATCGCCTAAATTAGCGTTTTTAACGCATAGTATGTTCTAAAATCATATTGGACATACCCGGGTTGATACCTACTGATATAAGAAGAAAATTATGATATTTTAACAGTAAGCAAAAGTTGATAAACTCAGACTTCGTTTTTGAGCTTTTCGGCTTATGTGAAATTACCAAAATACCCCTATGGGGCATAGTTTGGTTAAATATGATAAATTTCACATACATGCCTTAGCCTACTGTTATAACCCATCAAAATGAGTATGTTTTCTGTTTACATCAGACCTGTAACTTAGTTGAACATATAAACGCTTTTACAAACTTTAAAATGACCAAAATACCCCTACGGGGCATAGTTTGTGTTTAAATTAGTTCGAGGCATAACGAAAGACATCCTACTGATGTTACAACATATTTGAAGCATATTAACTTAGGAAACCTGTATATGGCTCTTACGGATACCCGTTACGCATATTACGCGTTCGGCTCGGTTTATGTAACAAGTTTACATAAATTAGCCGAAACGGGTCAAACCTTATCGGTTTTATCTCAAAATCCAGAATGTGAGTAATAAACCCATATTAAACAAGTCTTCAAACTTGTCGGGTCTGAATCACATTCTATCCGGTCTTCGCTTAAATCGTGCGTACGAACCGTATCTTTGAAACTAGCCGGTCTAAGCTTAAGCATAATTAAAGACCCGCTAGGATTCTAATAGGTTATATTTAACCTTCGTTCCAGATTAGGAGAAACAGTAAAAGCTACCTGCTATTTGATTATTGTGACTATACATTGCATCAAGGTAAATACTTTTAACTTATTTTCCCTATACGGGCTTGGGTTACGGTACATAGCGTACCGCTTGATCGGGCATCAAATCTTCCATCGCTTAGGTGGTTAATTGAATAATTTGATCGGCTCGTTTTAAACAGATGTGTTTACTTTACAGCCTTTGGGGGGTTAATGACCATGTCCCGGATATCATCGGCATTATCTTACGAGATAGCCACGACCTGAGCACGGGGTGTAGGCGTACTCCCGTGTATAACTCACTGAAAGTGGTGTGTCTATTGATCTTTAACCCGGAATACGTTCCGGGCTACTGAACGCATAAGTAACATGTAAATCGTTCACAAGATTATAATATTAAATAATTCTCCCAAGTTAATAAAAATGTTTATGCCATGTGCATCCAAACCAATTTTTAATCATTTTATAAAATGAGTCAGTTGAATGTATTTACCAGTGTAAACTGACGTATTTTCCCAAAAAGATTAAATGCAGGTACTAAGCGAAATAGGCTGGGATTCTCCTAAGCATCATTAGAAGTCTCGCAAGCTTAAGATGCCGAAGTCTGTTGAACCATAAACAATGTTTTTAATTCGATCCTACTGTGGATAAACACCGGATAATTGTGACTTTGTTTACAATAAATAAATTCGGTTGTATCTTATTTTAAATTTGCTTCCGTTGTGCATTATTATATTGTGTTGTTTGACTATTACGTTGCCAACCACGTCACGATACTCCCCCACCGGGCCCACCGGTGACACGTGGAAATCGGGGTGTGACAGGTTGGTATCAGAGCCAACACTGAGTGAATTAAACACTAGCCTTTTGTGTTTAATCTCAGTTACACAATTGCACATATCTAAACCTTCGAGTCTAGACTTATAACATAGGACAAATTCCACTTTATTTGGTTTTGTTTTTGTCCTTCAAATTTATTTTTGTTATTGTTATCTCATGCTTTATTGACAGGAATAACAAAAATGTCGTCAAGATTCTTCCGAACAAGAGGACGCGGAAAGGGGCCGACAGCCGCCCCCAATGATCATGAAGCTGGACCTTCACGAAGGCGAGCTCCATCCAATACCGAGAGTGACGACCCTCGGGAAAACCGAAGGAACCAGTATGACCCGGCCAGACGATCGGTTTCGCATGCTTCAACACCTCCTGCTCTTAACCCATATGAACCTCACAACCCCCAACCTTCATATATACCACTACAAAGGTCTCTGTCCCATCATTCCTATGGGGACCCCACACCTATCTTTAGAGGCCAGTTTAATCCGGCCGATTACTTGCAAGAACCCGTGGGTTTTAACCCACTAGGGCCTGAAGATCACTTTTCGGGGGATAATGCTGAGGATATGGATGAGGATACTGACCCCATCATGCCAGCTAGTGGTACGCCGAATCATCCGATCGAAATATCAGACGGATCTTCGTTTCACGGATCACCCTATGCTGGTCCAGATAGTTTTCAAGCCCTATTCGATCAGCACCAGTGGTACTATACACCATCACACCACTCGTCGTCACATGGGCAGCATCAGCAGCAGCATTCTCAGCAACACCAGGAGCCACAACCACAGCCGCATCATCAAGATTCTTCAGAGGATCACCGCTTTGTGGCAGTTACGCCACCACCTCCACCGCCACCGGTTCAACCGCCACCTCCTCAACCGCCAAGGCGTAGGAGAACCGGTGCCCGCATGTCGGTGAGACCAGGGGGCTTCACTTTCGATTCCCCGCGACAGTCTAGTGCTAGTCACTACCCACCGCACTATGAGGACCCACAAATGGGTGGGCCTTCGCAGCCAGCTTTTCAACAGCCACCGCACATGGGTTTTGATAACCAAATCCCAGCATACACGGGTCCAAGTAATTACAACCCGTTTGAACCACCAGCTTACCACAACTACGGATACGCTGGGGCAGATCCTTATATGGAAGCAGCAAATTATAACGCCCCCAATGCCCAAGGACCCTACGGAGATCCATGGGGGGTAAGCTACCCGAGTCAGGGGTACCCAATACCTCCCAGGCCTATCATTAGAGCGCAGTCGCAGCCGCCACGATTTTCTCCCCCAGAACGGGAGGAAATTCTACATAGGTTGCAGCAAGTTAAACGGGAAGCTCACGAGGATCGTAGGGAAAGGCAGACGTTCTTCCAAGGACTGATGGGTCTGATCAAGGGGAAGAACAAGAAGGATCGTTAAATTCTTCCATCGCTGATGTATAAGCCCCTGTGTGGGCATATCTTGTTGTTAAGCCCCTATGTGGGTATGTGTGTTTGTTGTGTGTATTGACCCCTACGTGGGTCTATCTTTCCATAAACCCCTACGAGAGTATGTTGTATGTTTAGTCCCTGCGTGGACTTATGTTGGATAGTCCCTGCGAGGACTTATGTCTTTCTGTAAGACCCCTACGTGGGCAAATTTCGTGTGTAAAAGACCCGTTTAGGGCGATATGTAATATAGTGATAAGTTAATGGAGTGTTATTTTTATAAATTTCATGTTTGCCATTTGTGCATAAATAAATTATAAATGAAATAAATAAATTAAAATCATTCCTTTTAATCTGCCTAAGTAATTATTTAATTAAGAATCTTTAAGTGTGAAACCTAGCCTAGTGTCAAATATAAGACCGGGCCAAAATGGTAAGACCGGTTTAAAAGATTCAAATCCCTGTTAACATCTTAAAACATGTTAACACTCCTGGCAGAAGTGATTCGTTAAAATCACATGTTATTTTTTTTATATGTATAAGGATTCTTTAGAAGATTCCAAACCCAGTTTAATGATCTCTGAATCCTGGGTCTACATCATCAATTAAGATGATCATATTTTACCATACGTTGGTAATATAATGCCTACGGGCCTTGCTCATTTCTACATGAGCCAAAAGACAGTGGTAGCTATGACTCCCTGTCTAATAAAAGTAATGAACTAGGTTCAAACCTTAAAAGTCTTGATTCTCTGAAATCATAGCTTATAATTTAAATTGTCCATGTGACCAAGCCTTATGTGCTAATATATATTGTTATTGTTTATGTTTAGGATAAATTTTAATTGAAATCCTAAATTAATACGATTAATAAGTTAACCAAATATGGTCTCTGTTTACCATGGTTAACGAACTACCCTAAGAGGTAATTCCATAATAAAATCCCAAAAATAAAATATTGTTCTTGTTTTCTGCAACAGTTCAATACAAATGGCTAACTCTAATGAAGTCAATAGTCATCCTGTGGAGCCGAATGAGAACGCCCAGATTACATTAACGGGTTCTGAACTAAAAGCAATCATAGACGGCGCCATCACTCAAGCTTTGGATAGGCAGTACGAAGAATACAGTAGTACCCGGAGTAGGACCCACTCTGTGTCACATTCAAACCCAAGGACACATTCTGAGGCTCATAACAAGCCTCCTCCCAAAAAGGATGAACCAAAGAAAAACGGTGATGATCGCCAGTCCACTAACCACCAAAGTAATCCATCTCAGCAGTTGGTACTGCATCAGGGACACCGTAACAAGGGTTGCACATATAAGTACTTTGTGTCTTGCAAACCCAGGGATTTTACGGGGGAGAAAGGAGCAGTAGACTGCATGACGTGGCTGGATGAAATGGACACGGTCGTGGACATCAGCGGATGCGCTGAAGGTGATGTGGTTAAATTTGTCTCACAGTCCTTCAAAGGTGAGGCGTTAGCTTGGTGGAGATCTCTGATGGAGGCCTCAGGAAAGATCCCGTTGTATAGCATGACGTGGGATCAATTCATTGACCTGATCAAAGAAAATTTCTGCCCTCAACATGAGGTGGAAAAGATAGAATATGACTTTCTATCATTGGTGATGAAGAACCTCGATTGTCAAGCTTATCTGACAAGCTTCAATACACTATCCCGGTTGGTACCTTATCTAGTAACCCCGGAGCCTAAAAGGATCGCTCGTTTTATTGGTGGGTTAGAACCCGAGATCAAGGCCAGTGTAAAAGCTTCTCGGCCAGTTACATTCAGGTCTGTAACTGACCTTTCTTTATCCCTCACACTGGATGCGGTCCGACAGAGATCGCTGAGAAATAAAGATGCTGAGAAGAGGAAGCGAGAGGATGATGGTTCGCGTAGGTTGAACAAGAAGCACCGTGGGAGCGGTGATCACAAGAAGGGATCGGATTCGAAGAAAGATGGGCGTCGTTCTGGAGAGAAGCCCACATGCAAAACTTGCAAGAAACAGCACTTTGGAAAGTGCCGACTCGAATCAAACTCGAATAACGAGTCAAGGGCTTCTGCTTGTGGTTTGTGCAAGTCCAAGGAACACAAAACCTTGGATTGCAAGAAGATGAAAGATGCAACGTGCTACCGTTGCAATGAAAAGGGCCACATAAAGACTAACTGCCCTAAGTACAACAAGAAGCCTGAGGAGGCTAAGAAGACTAACGCCAGAGTCTTCAGGATGGATGCGAAAGAAGCTGTGCAGGATGATAACGTCATAACAGGTACTTTCCTTGTAAATGATGTTTTTGCAAGAGTACTTTTTGATTCAGGCGCAGATAAGTCTTTCGTAGATCATAAATTTAGTAAATTGTTGAATTTACCTGTCAAAACCCTAAAAGTGAATTATGAGGTAGAGTTAGCAGATGGTACCATTGAAACCGTCTCTACTGTGTTAGATGGATGTGTTATATCCATTAAGAACCATTCTTTTCCTTTATCTCTACTTCCCTTTAAGTTAGCCGGTTTTGACATAGTTCTGGGTATGGACTGGTTATCTCATAACCAGGCCCAAATCGTCTGTAACATGAAGCAAGTAGTGATAAAGACTCCGTCTGGTGAGCCACTTACCATTCGGGGAGATACCCAGTACGGACTGCCTGAGCACGTGACTATGCTCAAGGCTTCAAAGTGTTTGAAGAAGGGGTGTGTCATCTACATGGCACAGGTGATTTTAGATGAGCCCAAACCGAAGTTAGAAGACATCCCTGTCATCTCAGAATACCCGGAAGTGTTTCCTGAAGATCTACCTGGTTTACCACCAGATAGACAAGTGGAATTCAGGATCGATATCATCCCCGAAGCGGCACCACTTGCTAGAGCTCCATACAGATTGGCACCCACGGAAATGAAGGAGTTGCGGACGCAGCTAGATGAATTGCTGGCTAAGGGTTTCATCAGACCTAGTTCATCTCCTTGGGGAGCGCCAATCTTATTTGTCAAGAAGAAGGATGGGTCGATGCGCCTGTGCATCGACTATCGTGAGCTTAATAAAGTCACGATCAAGAATAGGTATCCTCTGCCCAGAATAGACGATCTGTTCGATCAATTACAAGGGGCGAGTTACTTCTCAAAGATAGATTTGAGGTCAGGCTACCATCAGCTGAAGGTCAAGGATGAAGACGTACACAAGACTGCATTTAGGACTCGTTACGGTCACTACGAGTTTCTAGTGATGCCTTTTGGGCTCACCAATGCACCGGCTGCGTTCATGGATCTCATGAATCGCGTTTGCAAGCCGCACTTAGATAAATTCGTCATCGTTTTCATCGACGACATCCTCATTTATTCTAAGAACAAAGCTGACCATGAGAAACATCTTCGATGTATTCTCAAACTTCTGCATAAGGAGAAACTCTATGCCAAATTCTCCAAGTGTGAATTTTGGCTTAGGGAAGTCCAATTTCTTGGACATGTGGTCAGTGAGCGTGGTATCCAGGTGGATCCCGCTAAGGTTGAAGCAGTAATGAACTGGCAAGAGCCAAAGACGCCAACAAAAATTCGTAGCTTCCTGGGATTAGCAGGATATTACCGGCGTTTCATTGAAAATTTTTCAAGGATTGCTGCACCCCTAACCTCCTTAGCTAAGAAGAAAGTTAAGTTTGTTTGGGGCCCTAAGCAGCAAGAATCCTTTGATATTCTGAAGCAAAAGCTGAGCAACGCCCCAGTACTGACATTACCTGAAGGCGCTGAAGAATTTGTAGTTTACTGTGACGCATCACACACTGGCATGGGGTGTGTGCTTATGCAGAAGGGCAAGGTTATTGCCTATGCATCACGGCAGTTGAAGGTGCACGAAAAGAATTACACCACCCATGACTTGGAGTTGGGTGCCGTTGTGTTCGCACTAAAACTGTGGAGGCATTATCTTTATGGAATCAAGTTTGTGATCTTTTCTGATCACAAGAGCCTCCAGCATCTGTTTAACCAGAAAGAATTAAACATGAGGCAATGCCGTTGGATGGAAACTTTAAATGATTATGATTGTGAAATCAAATACCATCCCGGCAAAGCGAATGTAGTCGCTGATGCCTTGAGCAGAAAGGAAAGGGTTAAACCCATTCGAATCAACGCCAAGCGAATGGAAATAAAGAACAGTTTGATAGAAAGGGTGTTAGCTGCACAGAAGGATGCTGTGTTGGAAGCTAACTATCCTAATGAAAAGTTAGGAGTAACTGAGGAGCAGTTAACTCTTAGCAAGGACGGAATTTTACGGTTAAACGGACGAATATGGATCCCAATTTTTGGAGGACTTCGTGATGTCATCCTCCAAGAAGCCCATAGTTCCAAATACTCCGTTCATCCTGGAGCTGATAAGATGTACCAGGATCTAAAGGCAAACTATTGGTGGATAGGCTTGAAGAAGTCTGTAGCCGCCCATGTAGCAAAATGCTTGACATGTGCGCAAGTCAAAGCCGAGCATCAGAAACCGTCGGGTTTGCTACAACAGCCTGAACTTCCTACGTGGAAGTGGGAAATGGTAACTATGGATTTTATTACCAAGTTACCCAAGACAAGGAAAGGAAATGATACGATATGGGTTATAGTTGACCGACTGACTAAGTCAGCTCATTTCTTACCCATCAAGGAGACTTATAGCTCCGATATGTTAGCCCAGTTATACGTTGATAAGATTGTAGCCTTACACGGCATACCTGTAGCTATTATCTCTGATAGAGATACTAGGTACACGTCACATTTTTGGAAGAGCTTCCAGCAATCTTTGGGCACACGTTTGAACTTTAGTACGGCTTACCATCCTCAGACTGACGGTCAGAGTGAGCGTACTATTCAAACGTTGGAAGACATGCTACGGGCATGTGCGATCGAATTGGAAGGTAGCTGGGATAAAAACCTACCATTGATCGAATTCTCCTACAACAATAGCTACCATACCAGCATAAAGGCTGCGCCTTTTGAGGCATTATACGGTAGGAAGTGTAGATCGCCAGTTTGTTGGGCGGAAGTTGGAGAAGTCCAGTTATCAGGACCAGAGATCGTGTTCGAAACGACGGACAAGATTGTCCAGATTCGTAACAACCTCCAAGCTGCCCGGAATAGGCAGAAGAGTTACGCGGATCCAAGTCGTAAGGATTTTCACTTCGAAGTAGGTGACAAAGTCCTACTTAAAGTGTCACCATGGAAAGGGGTGATGCGATTTGGTAAGAAAGGCAAACTAAGCCCGAGATACATAGGACCTTTCGAGGTTATCGAACGTGTCGGGTCAGTTGCCTACAAGTTGAACTTACCAGAAGAGCTCAGTGGAATTCACAATGTGTTCCACATCTGCAATCTAAAGAAGTGTTCCGCTGACGATTCACATGTCATGCCACATACAGATGTACAAATAGATAAGAGCTTAACGTTTGTGGAAAAACCTTTGTCGATTGAAGATCGACAGGTAAGGAAGCTCCGAAGAAAGCATATACCTTTTGTAAAGGTCAAATGGGATGCCCGTAGAGGTCCCGAATATACGTGGGAATTAGAATCCACCATGAAAGAAAAATACCCTTATTTGTTTCAGTAAATCTCGGGTCGAGATTTATTTTAAGGGGGTGAGGATGTAACACCTCGCAAATTTCGGGTTTAATATTAAAACGACACGTGTCATGTCAAACAAAAACGCGTTGAAAACCCGGATTTAATAAAGATGTTTTCGGTAGGATTTAAAGTGGCGTCATGTTAAATTATTACCTCTGAACACCTCAATTATAAATCCCAAGACCCGATTTAATATTTTACACATCTATGCACCCTCAATTCAGGGAATTATTGCCAATAATGGAATTGGAAATGTACGATAGGATTCTACGAAGAAAAGAATGGAAACCCGTTGTTTTCGGGTCTTGTTATTGGACCCAATTGAAACAATGGATAATGGTAGGGTATGAGACTATTCTAGACACATTATGAAGGGCCCTAAGTGATAATTGATGCCCCAAAGTCAGAAGTTACGGCTGCCCTTTCGAAACACAACAAACAAAATCAAAAACTGATTCTGCAGAGGGCGTCGCGTAGCGCGACGGACCCTCGCGCTACGCGAGGGGTTGCCCAGCGACAGATTACCTGCTGTTGGCTGTTGTGCGCGAATGTGACCCTCTAATCCGGTTTCTCTTGCATGTGCATGGCCCCTAGACATCCCTAAACACTAGTTACAGATGTTAATCGATTGTGGTATGTCCTAGACTTGGTTGTCAAGCTTTTGTGGTGTCCTTAAGCACTATATAAGGGACCATAGTTGCAACAATTGCTACACACATCATTCAAGTGCCATCTGAGCATTGGAGGAGCTTACAATCTGATTCAAGGCCTTCCTAATCATCCATTAATCATCTAGTAAGTTGCTTAACCCTTCTAAATTAATTTTAGCTTTATAAATAGCTTAAAAGTCAATATATCGTGCTTAACGGTTGACTTCGTGATTAAGTGTCGATAGCTCAGTCGTATCACGAATTAAAAGTACCATTAGATAGGTAATTATATGGGTATTAAACCCTTATAAGGGCAAGTACCAATTCCAGACCTAACTAGGTCGTTTGTCGGGTCAAACGTTGACCGAAAAAGTCAACAGAAATACAAAATGCGATTTAATGCACAACTAATGATCCGAAAGGTGTGTAACCTGTTTTAACCTTAATATAACATGGTAATAAGTATGAAAACTTGTCTACGCTTGCCCGACTCGACAAATTTCTGTTTAAACCCGGTTCGGAACCGAAAGGCGCAAAACCTTGACTTTTGCTTTGACTTCGCTTCTGACCCGTTTTAGTTTGATTCGGAAATGCCTTAGTGCTTCATTAGAGTAGGGTTGTATGATAGTATAAGTCTCTGTACTTGTTTCGTTGATTATCCAAATAATATGCAAGTTTCCGTTAATTGCTCATACGTTGACCGTTATGCCCTTATTACCTTAAAACATGATTTATGAGAATGTAAAAGTGTAGAAACCTTAGTTACTGATAAATAGACTTGTATGCAAAATTTGACATCAGTTTGACTTATAGATTAAGAGTTATGCTCGTTATCGCTAAACTAATGCTTTATGTTAACATAATGGCGTAATTAGCGTATAGCCTAGTTAAACATACTTTTTGGTATCAAACGAATTACCCACTGATGTAATATAATATTTTGGGAATTTTAAAGATTTTTAATAAATTTTAGGCTGAGCATAACTCATAGTCGTAGGCTTAATTCAGAAATTGTTGGTTTTGCCCTTACGGGCCATAAAATGAGTTTTACACATCTAAACGACTCCAAACCTCTTTCTACTGATTGGTTATGATAAATAAATTATTTTAAGCCTTCTGGAAATATAAAAATATCAGATTTAAGTATCGAACCCAGTAATGGCCTTTAATCGCCTAAATTAGCGTTTTTAACGCATAGTATGTTCTAAAATCATATTGGACATACCCGGGTTGATACCTACTGATATAAGAAGAAAATTATGATATTTTAACAGTAAGCAAAAGTTGATAAACTCAGACTTCGTTTTTGAGCTTTTCGGCTTATGTGAAATTACCAAAATACCCCTACGGGGCATAGTTTGGTTAAATATGATAAATTTCACATACATGCCTTAGCCTACTGTTATAACCCATCAAAATGAGTATGTTTTCTGTTTACATCAGACCTGTAACTTAGTTGAACATATAAACGCTTTTACAAACTTTAAAATGACCAAAATACCCCTACGGGGCATAGTTTGTGTTTAAATTAGTTCGAGGCATAACGAAAGACATCCTACTGATGTTACAACATATTTGAAGCATATTAACTTAGGAAACCTGTATATGGCTCTTACGGATACCCGTTACGCATATTACGCGTTCGGCTCGGTTTATGTAACAAGTTTACATAAATTAGCCGAAACGGGTCAAACCTTATCGGTTTTATCTCAAAATCCAGAATGTGAGTAATAAACCCATATTAAACAAGTCTTCAAACTTGTCGGGTCTGAATCACATTCTATCCGGTCTTCGCTTAAATCGTGCGTACGAACCGTATCTTTGAAACTAGCCGGTCTAAGCTTAAGCATAATTAAAGACCCGCTAGGATTCTAATAGGTTATATTTAACCTTCGTTCCAGATTAGGAGAAACAGTAAAAGCTACCTGCTATTTGATTATTGTGACTATACATTGCATCAAGGTAAATACTTTTAACTTATTTTCCCTATACGGGCTTGGGTTACGGTACATAGCGTACCGCTTGATCGGGCATCAAATCTTCCATCGCTTAGGTGGTTAATTGAATAATTTGATCGGCTCGTTTTAAACAGATGTGTTTACTTTACAGCCTTTGGGGGGTTAATGACCATGTCCCGGATATCCTCGGCATTATCTTACGAGATAGCCACGACCTGAGCACGGGGTGTAGGCGTACTCCCGTGTATAACTCACTGAAAGTGGTGTGTCTATTGATCTTTAACCCGGAATACGTTCCGGGCTACTGAACGCATAAGTAACATGTAAATCGTTCACAAGATTATAATATTAAATAATTCTCCCAAGTTAATTAAAATGTTTATGCCATGTGCATCCAAACCAATTTTTAATCATTTTATAAAATGAGTCAGTTGAATGTATTTACCAGTGTAAACTGACGTATTTTCCCAAAAAGATTAAATGCAGGTACTAAGCGAAATAGGCTGGGATTCTCCTAAGCATCATTAGAAGTCTCGCAAGCTTAAGATGCCGAAGTCTGTTGAACCATAAACAATGTTTTTAATTCGATCCTATTGTGGATAAACACCGGATAATTGTGACTTTGTTTACAATAAATAAATTCGGTTGTATCTTATTTTAAATTTGCTTCCGCTGTGCATTATTATATTGTGTTGTTTGACTATTACGTTGCCAACCACGTCACGATACTCCCCCACCGGGCCCACCGGTGACACGTGGAAATCGGGGTGTGACAACTTTGAGTGCATGATGTAGTGTTTTCATGGTGGGTACAGCTGCCTATGCGCAAGGTACAACCTGGTCAAGCATATTAGTGGTAGTGTTAGAATGATCCTTGATGAAAATGATATTGTTAGAATGGTATGTTAGAATAAAATGATACTGTTAGGGTGTTGTGAAATGATGATGATTATGATGGTCGATAATTGCTAAGAATGATGTTCCTAATTTCATGTTTCTAAGTAATGACTTCCATTATGTTTTGAACATTCGAAATGATAATCACCCTTAGTTTACTATATGTTTTAAGAAAAGAATGATGCTTCGTGTTCATAATCTGGTTGAGATAAATTGTTATGAAAATGTTAATGGCTTTGTTGGTATGAATTAATGAGCTGGGTTTTCATCTCAATTGCTTGAAGATGAATTTTCATAAATTGTACAAGTAGTTATACATACGGTACAACTCGCATGAATGTTTTGTGATTTGACATTGTGTGTGAATGTTTTGTCTTATTCGTTAGATCCTAGGATGAGTGATGATTGGGTCATGTGTAATTATATAATTTATTAATAAACAAAAAAACAAGGTTGAAATGACAATAATACCCTCACATGCAAACAGTGGCGGACCCAGGATTTTTTTCCTGAGGGTGCGGAAATTTTTTAAAGATTTTAGACCCCTAGCTATAGAAAAAAATCAGTTCATAGCAGGTCGGATCGGGTCGGGTCATGTAAAACAAGTAAAAACAAACAAATAAAGTTTCATAGCGGGTCGAATCAGATCGGGTCGGGTCCATTTCAATTCTCAAACAATCAAACCCTAGTTCCTTAATTTTCAATTTAAACAAGGATCTTCAAGTGTTCAACCATAGCCCATATTCCTTAATTTTCAATTTAAAATTTTGAATTTCAAGCCCTAGTAATTATTATTTGCCAGCCAACAATCATATAATCAACAAACATGTTTGCCAACCAAAATTTTTAATTTTAAGCCCTAGTAATTATTATATGCCCTAGTAAAAAACATGTACCTGTCAGGGGCGACCTGAATTAACCAGTTTGCAGCCGAAATTTTGCAGTCGCCGGCCGGAATTATGCTGTCGCTGGGCGCTGAAGTGAGGCAGAGGGAGGGCGGGAGTCGCTGGCAAGTGGCAGCGATTTGGGTTTTTTTTTTATTATGTGGACTTGTTTGTTTAACAAAACTAGTAGTTGGGTTGGGCTTGAATGAGTATTAAGTTATTGGGCTTGATGGATTGAATTTAAGTTTATTAAAGGGGGTGTAGGCTAACTTGTTTACATAATTTGATCAGGTTTCAATCCGTGTTCACAATTTTTTTACATAAATTCCTAACATTTTTTAAGGGGTGCGGACAAAAATTTCCAAGGGGTGCGGTCTGGATTTTTCGCGAAAAATGCCACTAAATTTTCTTTTCCAAGGGGTGCGGCCGCCCACCCACCCCATAACTTGGGTCCGCCCCTGCATGCAAAGCATGTGAGGTGATTTAACAAAGAATATTAACAGAGTTTGTGTTAAAGGTTGAACTTGTAGCAAAACATGAACGTAAAGGTTGGTTTTGGCGGATTTCATAGTGAAAGGTATAAAGTGCAGTTTGGGGTATACATAAAGGTTGTTTTCTGCAATTTTGTCTTTAATATAACAGTCCGGTCGACTGTAAGAAACCAATTTTTAATATTTGTAAGTTTGTAACATTATTTTCATTTTTTTTTGGGATGTCCATCTTTAACAAGGTTGACAAACTTCTTATGAAAATACATTGGCTCAGAATAATTTTGACATAAAAAAGTTAATATATATTCGGGTTAGTAACAATGGTATTACATTAGTATAAAATTATTCAGTCAATCACTAAAAGTCTTATATTCTTTTTATAATGTTGTTGCTTCTAATGAGTGCTTACCTGGGTATTGAAATTTATCAACCATCTAAAGAATATTTGAATTTGAACACACTAATTAATTCATATAAATACATTTTTTTTTATCATTGACGGGCCTACTCACAAAGTAAGGGGTAGCCATTCCCCAATGAAAAATAATAATAATGTTATATTTGCATTAAAACTCCGATCACCTCCTTAATAGCTTGGTTAAGCCCGTCATAAGAAAATATTATGCATAAAAAATACAAAGACATTCTTGAATCGGAACAAAGGCCAACCAAATGAATCTTGATACCTTTGTTTTCATATGATAATCAAAGTATTAGTGGTTAAACACGTTTTCTTTTTGTGAAGAAAATGAGAGTTTTAGTCAAATTGATCCAAGCAATGTTTTTTAAAGTTAACAACGGGTCAAAATCTAGTAGATAATCACATTTAAGTTGCAAACCAATTGTTTTATGTGTGATACGGGTTATGAAAGATGTCAACAAAGTTTGTTAATTGTATTGAAAAACTGGTGAAAATCGGTAGTGTGAACCAAATCGTGCAAGTAAACACTAGGTAGTTGACTTTTGTGTTACATAGGTGTTAGACTTCACTGAAATTAACAATAATACACAAAAAGTAAGTTAGGAGGTGCGAAAGTAGACACCTGTTTGAGTGGTTATAATTCTAAGTGGTTGGACGAACCCCCTATGTAACGAAGTGGATTTTTATTTGTACAATTGGTACTTCGAACTTGGAACGAGCATGAAGAAATTAACAATACTTCTTTATCTTTTGAGTGTAACGCCCCCTTGGCGGGGTCTTGGGGCAGCGCCCGTGAGAGAAGGGTCCAAGGGCAGAGCTTCTGGCTGGTTTTGGAAATTCTTATTATTTTTGAGATGCAAAATTAAGGCGGTTTTGAGGCGGTAACTGCCTTACCAGGCACTGATCTCCTAATTTCGAAAGGGTACTTTGGTGACATTCTTATGGTTCATACGAATTCACACACACACATGCTAAGTTCTATTCTTGATTATGAGTTGTATCCGATTAAATTATTCATGAGAACCATCAAAATAATTTGATCTGAAAATGATAACATGCCTCTCAGATTATCCGTTGTTTACCAAATTCCCCGAGAGCTAGATCATGTTTAGATGTTGTATAACTTTTTAGTTTTGATTATATGTAAGTTACAAGTGAAGAGGTATATTATTGAAGCCTCATTCACGTACATACAAGTTAAGCAAGCAAGTACATCACTGAAATGTTATTCATATACATACAAAGCTTTACATCAAATACAAAGGATAATAAAAATAAGCAGAGCCGGTCCTAGAATTTTGGAGGCCCAAAGCGAATAAAAAATTTGAGGCCCTTTTTTTATTTTTTAAGCTCATAATTTCGGTTTGTATCTAACATGAGATATACTAGGAAGAAACTTATAAAGCACTTAACCATTATATAAAATAGATGATTTCCCTAATCAAATAATGTTGGGATCTAATACATAAATCAAATCTAAGTTGGTCAAAAGAGTTTAACCTAACAAATAACAACTTACATTATGTGTGAAAGGAATTAAAACATGCTACTTATTTTAAGTATACTATTGTTATTAGTTAGAAACGATTTTTTAAACAAAATTTTACATGTACGTATCATGTTAAAAAATGTGTGAACAAAATATTTTAGCTTATTAAATTAACACTCTGTTCCCGAGTCTCATTTAACAGAGGGAGGGGAGAGAAAAAAGATG
>JARYGA010032618.1:0-20890 GCA_030545235.1 Helianthus tuberosus
AGAAGAATTGCCAGGGCAACCTCCAGATAGAGAAGTTGAATTTAGAATCCATTTAATACAAGGAACAGCACCGATTGCCAAAGCACCTTACCGTTTGGCACCTGCAGAAATGCAAGAATTGAAGAAACAATTAGACGAATTGTTGGAGAAAGGATTTATACAGCCAAGTTCGTCGCCATGGGGAGCGCCGATACTATTCGTTAAAAAGAAGGACGGATCAATGCGTATGTGCATTGATTACCGTGAATTAAACAAAGTCACGATTAAGAATTGGCACCCATTACCGAGAATCGATGATCTGTTTGATCAACTGCAAGGAGCTCGATTTTTCTCAAAAATCGATTTAAGGTCAGGATATCATCAGTTAAAGGTACAGGAAGAGGACATTCCTAAAACCGCTTTCAGAACAAGGTATGGCCATTATGAATTTACTGTCATGCCATTTGGTCTAACCAATGCCCCAGCTGCATTTATGGACATGATGAACCGAATATGTAAGCCATATTTGGATAAATTCATAATTTTCTTTATAGATGATATTCAAATTTACTCTAAGAGTAAAGAAGATCATGCAAAACATTTGCACACACTTTTAAGTCTATTAAGAAAGGAAAAGCTTTATGCTAAATTTTCTAAGTGCGAATTTTGGTTAGAACAGGTACAATTCCTTGGACACCTAGTTAATCATGAAGGAATTCATGTGGATCCCACAAAGATCGAAGCAATTACTAAATGGAAAACCCCTGAGTCACCAACCGAGGTTAGAAGTTTCTTAAGATTGGCCGGTTATTATAGAAAGTTTATTCAAGATTTTTCTAGAATAGCCATTCCTTTAACTAAGCTAACCTGTAAATCTGTTAAGTTTGAATGGGGATTAAAACAAGAAAAAGCCTTTAGAATTCTTAAGCAAAAATTAACCCATACACCCATATTAGCATTACCAGAAGGAGCTGAAGACTTTGTGGTCTATTGCGATGCTTCTAAATTAGGTTATGGATGCGTATTGATGCAACGACAAAAGGTTATAGCTTACGCATCTAGACAACTTAAGAATCATAAAGAGAATTATTCAACTCATGATCTAGAACTAGGAGCTATAATTTTTGCCCTTAAGATTTGGAGACATTACCTTTATGGTAGTAAGTTTACCATATTCACTGATCATAAGAGTTTAAGGTATATCTTCAAGCAAAAGGAGTTGAATATGAGACAAAGACGACGGATGGAGATGCTTAGTGACTATGATTGTGATATCCAATATCATGAAGGAAGAGCAAATGTAGTGGCAGATGCTTTAAGTCGAAAATATCATGAAAAGCCAAAAAGGGTACGTTCTCTTAAATTAAATCTGCAAGTAGATTTAAATGATCAAATAAGAGAAGCACAAGAAACAGTAATCAAGGACGATTCTGAAAAATTAAAAGGTATGTTAAAAGAATTGGAACAAGGAATAGATGGAATTTGGAGATTCCATAAAAAGAGAATGTGGATACCTAAATTAGGAAACCTGCGTAATCGTATAGTAGAAGAAGCCCATAAGTCTAAATATACGATGCATCCAGGAAGTGATAAAATGTACCAGGATTTAAGGAAAACTTTCTGGTGGATAGGAATGAAAAAGGACATAACAGCCTATGTTTCTAAATGTCTAACTTGTTCACAAGTTAAGGCTGAACACCAGAAGCCCTCAGGATTTCTACAACAATTAGAAATGCCAGTGTGGAAATGGGAATTAATAACAATGGATTTTGTTACTAAATTACCCAAAACAAAGAAAGGAAATGATACAATCTGGGTGATTGTAGATAGACTAACCAAGTCAGCTCATTTCCTACCAATGAAAGAAACTTTCAGTATGGATCAATTAGCTAAATTATATGTAAATGAAATTGTTTCTTTACATGGCATTCCTTTATCAATTGTTTCTGATAGGGATAGCCGATTTACCTCTCATTTTTGGTCAAGTTTCCAAAAGGCAATGGGAACTAAGTTAAAACTAAGCACAACTTATCATCCTCAAACGGACGGACAAAGCGAAAGAACAATTCAAACAATGGAAGACATGCTTAGAGCTTGTGTAATTGATTTTGGAGGTAATTGGGACGATCACTTACCTTTAGTAGAATTGTCTTATAATAATAGTTATCATACAAGTATCAATGCTGCACCATTCGAAGCACTTTATGGACGAAAGTGTCGAACCCCAGTCTGTTGGGCAGAAATTGGGGAAAAGCAACTATCTGGACCCGAGATAGTACAAGAAACAACTGATAAAATCATTAAAGTCAAAGAACGACTAAAAGCCGCACGTGATTGACAAAAGAGCTATGCCGATAACCGACGCAAGCCATTGGAATTTCAAGTAGGGGATAAAGTATTATTGAAAGTCTCTCCTTGGAAAGGAGTAGTAAGATTCATCAAAAGAGGAAAGCTAAGTCCCAGGTATATTGGACCTTTTAAGATTATTAAAAGAATAGGATCTGTAGCCTATCAGCTACAATTGCCAGAAGAAATGGCAGGAATACATGATGTATTTCATGTATCTAATCTCAAGAAATGTTTAGCTGATGAATCACTGATAGTACCTCTTAAGGATATAGAGGTAAATGAACAACTTAAGTTTGTAGAAAGACCTCTACAAATTGAAGACAGGAAAGTCAAGAATCTCAAGCATAATAGATTAGTTCTGGTCAAAGTGAAGTGAGACTCCAAAAGAGGACCTGAGTACACATGGGAGCTTGAATCAGAAATGCAAAAGAAATATCCGCATTTGTTTCAATAGATCTCGAGGACGAGCTCTAAAACAAGGTGGGGAGAATGTAACAACCCTCGGTAAAACCAACACTTTCATAATATTTCCGACACCCTATTATATCCTAAAATACCCTTATATGTCTTATAATACACCCCGTATGTGAAAACCGAGCCCGAAAAATATTATAACATATAAAATAAATTAAAAACAATAAAAATTAAGTTGAGGCAGGCCGCGTAGGATCCCACCACAACTTTACGCGGGCGGTATGAAGCTGTAGACTGGACTTCACTAATTTCTTTAGTTCAGGCGGGCCGCGTAAGCTTACCTTAAACCTTACGCGGGCCGCTAGAGATCATCTAATGCGGAGACACCCAGAGCTGACACGTGTTGACATTGTGGCGGACCTATACGCTGACCCAGCTAAGCTATATGTTGACCGGGTGTTGACGCGGGCCGCGTAAGGCTTCGCCTTACCTTACGCGGGCCGCCTGAAAGTCGAATTCAGCAACTATAAATAGATGGCATCGGATCTCAGTCGAACTCGCTCACAATTTCATTCTCAAACTCAAATTTTGTAGTAGTGTTATTATACGCGGGTATTATATCCCCCTAAATAGCAAAGTTCTGCTCCGTTGTAAGTATTATAACCCCGGTTTCATAAGTAGATACGCTGCCCGATTGATTTAGGGTTCCGTAACAACTGTCGTGGTTCTGCCCGACGTAGTTGTTGGAATGCCGTCTCGGGGAGGGTATCACTAATATTTTCAAAGGGTTATGATACTAACTTATGTACATTTGTATAAATTATAGATTATTCCCAGGAAACCCTTACGCGAAGTCTAAGATAGCAATGTGAGTTTATCCTCTTTTTGTTAATCTTTTTGGAATGTTTACAAAACCTTAATTGATTTACAATGTGATTAAGCGGTGATTGAGTCTTTGTAGTTCTTCAATTACTGCCTGTATTATGGGGTTTTGTATACAAAATTTACGACTTGCGAGTAGTACGTCGATACGACAGTACGTTACAATTGGACAACGAGTTAGCCAATGTGTAACTTGACCATAGCCATAGATCCGGTCGAGTGTCAAGTACTGAATGAGTAATTGTGTAGAAATAAACAATGTGATCGCTCTCAACACTGTCTTAATTAATAAAATGTTTCTTGATTAAACTGCGATTCACTCACCAGTATTTCCGATTGAAAAATGTTTTTAAAACGCGTTTCAGGTAACACAATGTGACAGCCAATTAGTAAAAAGCCAGTTGGAGAGCACTGAAGGCTTGGGAAAAATGTGGCTATAAAAGTTACCTAATAAACGATGTTTTAAATTCAATAAAATAGGGTTTGTCCCTATAAATGTATTGTAATAAGAAACGTGGGTTTTGCCCATGTTATTATTAATATCAAATATGGTGGTTTTGCTCTGATAAACATTTCCTAACTACGGTCCTGATGTAATTTCCGCTGCAAGATTAAATAGCTGATACCACCGAAAATCTGAGCTCGCATCCGCCCGTTCCCGGGACATATAAGGGATCGGGCGGTTGTGACAGACTTGAAGACACTCTTTATACAAAAGAGACTAGTTTACCAAAATAGGCGTGAAACCCACAATTTGGTGAACGACTCTCATTCCGCTTATTCTTCTTTTTGCATGAAATTTCGCCATTTAGCTAGGAGTGAAATCCACATCTAAATGGTAAATTTCCAATTCAAACTCTGGTGGACCCTCGTCAACGTGTCGAAATTAAATTTTGACCCGACGAGTACCAACCACATTAGGGTATGAAATCGTCAAGTTAGGGGTAAAACCCGCACCTTGTCGATTGAGCCCCATTCCTCGATTTTCGATCTCACCAAATTTTCGATTGTTTCAATCGATTAGAGACGTGTAGTAACTGGAAGTGTAAGATACCGTTAATTGCTTCTCGAGGAGAGTATCTTACCTATAGGCCAAAGCACGTTTCTCTAATTTGAAAGGGCTTTCGATTCACTTTGGAATAGTCGACGTTTCTCTACCCGAAACAATCCTATGTTTTATGAGCCTCTCTTTTATGTGATTCAATTATTATGTTATTTTATACTTGTTACCTCGTTCGTTTCAAAACCATTACACAAGTCGCATGTCTCGCGCAATAAAAAACAATAATAATTCTCGTGAACAAACTAAATTTATACTCTTTTTACGCATTCATACGTGTTTATACTTGTTGAATACTTGTTAAATTCATGCTAATTGTGTGAGCCATACGTGATACATCATGCTTACATGCTTAAACTTGCAAACTTATTTTGAATTTATGATCGAGTCTCATCCTTTCCTTCTCTTTCGATCCTTTAGATGTCTTCAAGCGCATCCAAGAAGCTCCAATCAAAGAAGGGTTCTAGCTCCAACTCCATGTCGCAAAAGGATTGCATGAAATTCATGGCCAAGCAAATGGCTAAGGTTATACCTGACATTGTTAGCAAGATTCAACTAAACCCCGATTCACCGCATGGATCTGTCGACTCAAAGGCAGACAAACCCAAATCGACCTTCCATTTCAAGCAATTTATGGCTTGTAGACCCTTGGAGTTTACAGGCAAAGACAGCGCCACCGCCATGATGAATTGGTTCGACGCGATTGAGATTACTTTCTTGCAAAGTGGTTGTCCTGATGAGCTATGAACTTTGAATGCAACGGGAGTTTTTTGTTCGAGGGCACTCGAATGGTGGACTACCGAACACAACAAGAGAGGAAACGAGGTTGCACATGCTATGCCTTGGGACAAACTTAAGCAGCTTATGAAGGACCACTTATGTCCTCCCCATGAACTCCAAAAGTTGGAGAATGAATTTTGGAACCTTACGCAGAAGGGGAGCGACATGGATGGTCTGATTACGCGCTTTAAACAACTAAGTGTCCTCTGTCCTGGACAAATCGACACTGTCCCCAAAACCATAGCCAAATTCATTCGCTATGTTGCACCTTCCTTGACTAACCATGTTGCCTCTGCTAGCCCCCAAACCATCGAAGATGCTTTTCGTATAGCCACCTAACTTAACAACAAATGCGTTCTTCATGGAACCTTCGATAAGGCTCCGTCGAAGAGTGCTCACCAAGCTGTTACCGTTACCACCGATACCACCACCGTTGTTGAACCTTCATCCTCCCAATCCAAGAAGAACAAAGGCAAGAAGC
Source organism: Helianthus tuberosus (assembly GCA_030545235.1). NCBI lineage: Eukaryota > Viridiplantae > Streptophyta > Magnoliopsida > Asterales > Asteraceae > Helianthus > Helianthus tuberosus. The sequence goes on from JARYGA010032618.1 coordinate 5,946, forward strand.
AGAAGGCTTCAAGCCAAAATTATGCGGTCGTCACTCCGCCAAACCCACAACCCTTACAATCAGTAGCCACCTTTACACCCGCAAACACTGAACCACCGAGACAAGGCTACGTTGGTGTAACACCTCGTAAAATCACGTCCAATGATGTATTGACACGTGTAATAAACCCTAATGAAGTCAAATGTTGAATTTAAGGGACTAATTTTTCGAAAAATCGAAAAAATTGATTATGAAAGGACTGGAAGTGTTAGCATACCTAAAATAAGTTTCTAAATAACCTCTCACGATGATTATATTCACAAATGAGCCACTTGTCGATCGAGTGTAGCCGTTTGCGTAATTAATTGAAAGTTTGCGCAATGAAGGGTTAAAAGCGTCAACATATTAATTCTTACCTTTGAGTGACCTTTTAACAAACCGAGAGCTTCATGATATTTAATTATACTCTCGGGAATGCCAAATAATGGCCGTCTAAGGTTTTGATGCCTATAAGTAAAGTTACGTGCAACTTTACAAGTTAGAGGGACTAAAAGTGTCAATATGTTTAATTATACCTTTGAATGACCCTTTTAGCGAACCCAGAGCATCGTGATTTAATAATACTTACAAGAATACCTAATATGGATTAGATGAGGCTTCAATGCTAATAATTGATGAGATGCGCAAGTTTGCACAATAGAGGGGCCTAAAGCGTCAACTTTTGAATCTACGCCTTTCGGTGACCATTTAAGCGAACGGGAGTGTAGTAATATTTAAATATATGCTTGGAAATGCCCATTATGGGCCATGGAAGGCTTGGATATTATTAAACAACATTTCGCGCTACTTTGCGCAATTAAAGGACTAATTGCGTCAAACTGCAAAAGTATGTCAATTCGTAAGGTATCGGACCTTCCGGAATGTGACCATGAGTTAAACATACCCTATTTATCCTTTTTATAGCTTAGATATAGGCTTAGGGATGTTTGGTGCGCAAAAATAAACTTTTAAGTCGTGCAGGGACTAAAAGTGTCAAAAAGTGCACAAGTTTGCATTTTCGCACATATCTCACATTCTGTATATCTCCGGACATCCAAAAATTTATGTAAGCACTAAAATATTTTATTTTAGTGTTTGGCTTGATAAAATTCCATTCGTCGCGTAATTTGATTCGTTTTTCGCGTCCGTCCGTGTTTCGTCGTAATTAGCCGAACAACGTGACCGTACGACCAAACGAACCGACATCCGACATGTTTTTGAGCATGTTTCATGTTCCCTATGTTTAGGAATCAGTGTAGAGCCTTAGAAATGGTTTAACGGGCATTAGATGTGTCGGAAATGACATTTGGAGGTGCAGGGGCCAAAACTGTCAACAAATGAAAGTTGTGCTGATCAGACCTGGTCCTTACGGATCGTATACAGGACCTCATACGGTCCGTAAAGCACCAGCAGACCAGCAGAATGTTGTTTTCAGCTGTTTCCAGTTGTTACAGCTGTTTGTGAGTGTTGCAACTGGTTTTCTAAGCAAACTATGGGCTCCCATGGTTTTGTAAATCAGTGGGCTCGAGGTGTACGGCTGAGATTGAATCACAGTTTACGAGAAACGATCCTAACGGCTCTCAAAAACCTATAAATACCCCCTTGATCATGGCTCTCATTGCTCATTTCCTTCAATCTTGCTCTCAAACTCAAATATGAGGATCCTTGCCATTTGGGAACCTCCTTTTGAGTTATCTTCTGCCTCTTGGACCTTTTATAAGTGTCCTCTCCTTGCTTTGTTCATTTTATTTGGCTCTTAAAGCCGAAAAGTCAAATGTTTCGATAAACGCTTTGACTATTAGCTAGACCTTGTACGGTCAAGCCATGGTTCGCAACGAACATGGCTACGTGATCGTAAGTAGGTAGGTGTTAAACCCTCTTATGGGCATCTCCTAATTACCACGTTTACTTAGTTAAATTGTCGGGTCAAATAAAAGTCAAACGGATTAGTTTTAAATTAAATTCATAACTATTAATATAGACACCATAAAATCAGTTTTCTCACTTTAATAACTTGGTAAATATTAGTTGAACATGTCTAAGCATGTTTAACACGACAATTCTAAGTATAGGCTCGGTTCGGAACCGAAAGTCGCAAAAGTTGACTTTTGCTTTGACTTTCAGTTTTGACCCGATTTAGCTTAGTTTAGATATGCCTTAGGATTCCATTAGGACCATATTATAGGTTAGTATAACCCTCAGAGGTTATACAACTTGGTTCCATAGAAATCCTAGTTCATGCATGTTTCCGTTAAATGCCTAAATGTTGACCGTTATGCCCTATTGACTTTAATATGATATTTTTGAAAATGTGAGGGGACAATAATCTTTATTACTGATTTACAAACTTGTCCCTAAAAATTTGACATCAGTTTGAGGTCTATATTAGGAGTTATGCTTATTAGCGTAAATGAAAAGCTTTTTATTAATTAAACGGTATAATTAGCGTATATCCTATCTAAACCCAAATTTTGATACCAAACTTTTTACCCACTGATATAAAATAATATTTTGGGATTTTTGAAGATTTTTATTTAGTTTTAGGCTGAGCATAACATAGAGTTCTAGGCTTGATTCGGTAATTGCCGGTTTTGCCCTTTTGGCTTATAAATTGAGTTTTACAAAACATTTTAACCCCAAACCTTTGCTACTGATTTTATAAGATAAATAAAACATTTTGAGCTTTCTGGAATGATAAAAAATATCAGCTTTTCGTTAAAAACCCGGAAATCGCTTAAAATCGCCTTTTTACGCGTTTTATGCGCATAGTATGTACTAAAACTATTTTAAATATATATGACTTGATACCTAATGATATTTTAAGTAAAATTTTATACTTTAATAGTAAGCAAAAGTTTTAAACTCAGATTTCCAAATTTGACCTTTAAACCTTATGTGAAATTACCAAAATACCCCTTCGGCGCATAGTTTGGTTATAAATGATAAAATTCACATATGTGTAATACCCTACTGATATAACTTATTAAATTGAGTATTTTTACTTATTAAATCAGACCTGAAACTCAGATTTATAATAAACCTCTTTTATAACCTTTTAAATGACCAAAATACCCATACGGGGCATAATTTGAGTTTAAATTCGTTTTGGGCATAATGGAAGGTATCCTACTGATATCACAACATATTTAAGGCATATTAACTTAGGAAAACTGTTCATGACTCTTTTGGTTACCCGTTACGCACTTTTCGCGTTCGGATCGGCTTATGTAACTAGTTTACATAAATTAGCCGAAACGGGTCAAACCTTATCATTTTCATCTCAAAAATCCAGAATGTGTTTAGTTTACCCTTATTACACAAGTATACAAGCTTGTCGGGTCTAAACCACATTCCATTTCGGTCTTCGCTTAATCATGCGTTTTGAACCGTATCCTCCTTTAAAACTAACCGATCTAAGCTTAGGCTTAATTAAAGACCCGTTAGGAATCTAATAGGTTACTAAAAACCTTCGTTCCAGATTTAGGAGCCCAGTAAAAGCTATCTGTACTTGCTGATTTGATATACGGCTGGGATTGAATTTATATTTAGCTCAGGTAAATACTTTTAACTTATTTTCCCTATACGGGCTTGGGGTACGGTATATACAAATACCGCTTGGTCGGGCATTGAATCATTAGTCATAATAAGGTTAATGCATTGAGATGTTACGTTTAAATTGTTTTGTTTGCTTAAAACCTTTGGGGGGTTAATGACCATGTCTCGGATATCCTTGGCATCATTCATGAAATGGCCACGACCTAAGCACGGGGTGTAGGCGTACACCTGACAGTGCCTATGTAAAAACTGGTAATCCACTTAGAGGAATCAACCTCGTGGGCATTATACCTGTGGTGTGGCTATTAATCTTTAACCTGGTATACAGGCCGGGCTACTGAACGTATAAGAAACATGTAAATCTTTTACAAGTATTATATACAAAAATTATCCCAAGTTATAAAAAGTTTTATGCCATGCGCACTCAAATCAATTTTCTTAAACATTTTCAAAATGAGTCAGTTAAATTGTATTTACCAGTGTAAACTGACGTATTTTCCAAAAAGGCTAAGTGCATGTACTAATCGGAATAGGCTGGCTACTCCTAGCATCAATAAAGAGTCTCGCAAGCTTTGATGCCTAAAGTCTGTTGAACAATGTTTCATTTTAATTTCAATCCGCCTGTGGATCCTTTACTTTCCGTTTGTAATACTTTGTTATTACTTTATCTCGGATTGTAATATAATTATCTTTTGCTTCCGATGTGCATTTATATTGTGTTGTTTGACAATGATGATATCAACTACGTCACGATACTCCCCACCGGGCCCACCGGCAATACGTGGAAATATCGGGGTGTGACAGTTGGATCTCATCCCAAATGTACTACCTGTTTGTTTCATCATCCTACCAACGTACCCTGCGGCAAATGCGCCAACTGTCAGAGGTATGGTCATTTTGCTAACCGATGTCGAAACATCCCTCAAAACAACCAGAATCAAGCTATCGTTGCAAACCCTGTTCCTAACCAGGCTCAACCTCAAGCTGCTCCTATATGAGCATGCTTCAAGTGTGGCGATCTCAATCATCTCGCCAATGTTTGCCCTTAAAGGTATCAACCCAAGCAGCAGCAGTAACCGCCACAACAGCAACAACAAGCTCAACAACCTTCTAGAGGCCGAGCTTTTGTCATCATTGTCGCTCAGGCTCAGAATGGCAATTATGTCATTACTGGTACGTTTCTTGTGAACCATGTTTATGCTTCTTGTCTGTTTGATACTGGCGCCGATAGAAGTTTTGTTTCGTTAGAATTTGAACAATTGCTTATGTGTAAACGCTCTAAGTTGCCAAAATCTTTCGCTGTCTAAGTCGCTGATGGTAAATCCGTCGCTATCGATTCCGTCCTTTCCAATTGTTACTTGATTCTTAACGACCATACGTTCTCAATCGATCTTATACCTATGCAAATGGGAAGCTTTGACATCATAGTAGGCATGGAGTGGCTTAGGCGAGTTCGTGCTGAAGTTGTTTATTCTGAAAAGTTTATCTGTCTTCCCCTTCCAAACGGTGATTCTCTACACGTGTATGGAGAGAAACCTTCTCAAGGTCCCAAACTATGTCGTGTATCCAAGCGAACAAATGCTTACGTAAGGGTACCTTTGCCTTTCTCGCCCATATTGTGGAAAAGAAGGATAAAGGCCCAAGCATAAGCGACGTTCCCGTCGTACGTGACTTTCCCGATGTGTTTCCCGACGATCTTCCTGGTCCGCCTCCTGCTCGTTCTGTCGACTTTCGTATCAATTTGGTGCTAGGCGCTACACTCGTCGCTAAGTCTCCTTACCGTTTAGCACCCTCTGAGATGCAAGAGCTCTCGAGTCAACTTCAAGAGCTTCTTGATAAAGGCTTTATACGCCCTAGTACTTCCCCTTGGGGCGCTCCCGTTTTGTTTGTCAAAAAGAAAGATGGGTCATTCCGTATGTGTATTGACTATCGTGAGCTCAACAAGCTTACTATAAAAAACCGATACCCTCTTCCTCGCATCGACGACCTCTTCGATCAATTACAAGGCGCGACCTGCTTTTCAAAAGTCGATCTTTGTTCTGGGTACCATCAACTTCGAGTCCTTGAAGAAGATGTACCTAAAACCGCCTTTCGTACGCGTTATGGTCATTACGAGTTCGTGGTCATGCCCTTTGGTTTGACCAACGCACCTGTTGTTTTCATGGATTTGATGAACCACGTGTGCAAAGCGTACTTGGACCGTTTCGTGATCGTTTTCATCGACTATATTCTTATCTATTCTGTCGCAACCCCCGATCCCTTATCTGTCCCGGGAACGGGCGGACGCGAATATTCGTTTGTGGTGGTATCAGTTATTAAGTTGGCAGCAGAAATTACATCAGGACCGTAGTTAGGAAACGTTTATCAGAGTAAAACCACCATATTTTATATTAATAATCACATGGGAAAAACCCAAGTTTCTTATTACAACATAGGGATAAACATTATTATATTGAATTTAAAACATCGTCTTTTAGGTAACTTTTATAGACACATTTTTCCAGGACGTCAGTGCTCTCGAGCTGGCTTTTTCCTAATTGGCTTTCACATTGTGTTACCTGAAACGCGTTTTAAAAACATTTGTCAGTGGGAAATACTGGTGAGTGAATCCCAATTTAATCAAGAAATGTTTCATCAATTAACCCAGCATTGAGAGCGATCACAATGTTTATTTCTACACAATTACTCATTCAGTACTTGCCACTCGACCGTATCTATGGCTATGGTTATAAAACACATTGGCTAACCCGTTGTCCAGTTGTGAAGGTTATCAAGTAATGTATACAAAACCCCATAATACCGGCAGTAATTGAAGAACTACAAAGACTCAATCACCGCTTAATCGCATTGTAAAACATTTAAGGTTTTGTAAAAATAGATAAAAGTATTTACAAAAAGTGGATAAACTCACATTGCTATCTTAGACTTCGCTTAAGGGTTTCCTGGCGTTAATCTATAATTTACACAAATGTATATGATAGTATAATAACCCTTTAATTATATTAACGATACCCTTCCCGAGACGGTATTCCAACAACTACGTCGGGCAGAACCACGACAGTCGTTACGGAACCCTAGATCAATCGGGCAGCGTATCTAATACGAAACTGGGGTTATAGTACTTACAACGGAGCAGAACCTCGCTAATTAGGGGGTATTATACTCGGGAATTATGCCTACTATCAGAGAATTTCGAGATACAAAAAAGAAAATGAACGATTTGTGATTATCAGCCCGATGCCTTCTTATATAGGGCTGATTTCTGGGTTTCTCGCGGCCCGCGTAAAGTGAGACTAAGGTCTACGCGGCCCGCGTAGTAGGGGGTTCTAGCTGTAGCTGATCCGGGTCATGACTAGGTTCAACACGCGTTATGACACGTGTCAACTCAGGGTGCGCCATGATCTTTTACCTGTCGCGACCCGCGTAAAGGGTAGCTAAGGTTTACGCGCCCCGCATCAACCTATAAAATCTTGTTTTTATTTTATTTTTAATGACAAATCATAATTTGGACTCGGTTTTCACGTATGGGGTGTATTTCAAGACATATAGGGTATTTTAAAATATATTTAGAGTGTTGGAAAATATTTAGGAGGGTTGTTATATATTCCAAGACACAAGAAGAGCATGAACGACACTTACATCTTATCCTACAACTTCTTCGTACTGAATGTCTATACGCCAAATTCTCCAAGTGCGAATTTTGGTTAAAAGAGGTTCAATTCCTTGGTCACACTGTCAACGAACTTGGTATTCACGTTGACCCCGCTAAAATCGAAGCTGTGAAGAACTGGATCGCACCTACATCTCCGTCTGAAATTCGTTCTTTTCTTGGTTTTGCTGGTTATTATCGTCGTTTTATCACTAACTTCTCAAAGATCGCTGTTCCTTTGACCTCCTTGACTCAAAAAGAGAAACCTTTTGTTTGGGGTCCTGAACAAGAGGAATCTTTTCAAACGCTCAAGGAGATGCTTTGTAATGCTCCTATTCTCGCGCTTCCTGATGGTAACGACGACTTCGTCGTATACTGCGATGCTTCAAACCTTGGACTTGGTTGTGTGCTTATGCAACGAGACAAGGTTATCGCTTATGCATCGAGACAACTCAAGATACATGAGAAGAACTATACTACTCACGACCTTGAACTTGGCGCAGTTGTTTTTGCGTTGAAGATTTGGCGACACTACCTTTACGGTACTACGTGTGTGGTCTTCACCGACCATAGGAGCCTTCAACATATCTTCGACCAAAAGGAACTGAACATGCGTCAACGTCATTGGGTGGAACTGTTAAACGACTACGACTGCGAAATCAAATACCATCCAGGTAAAGCGAATGTAGTAGCCGACGCTCTTAGTTGTAAAACTCATGTCAAGAGTATCCGTTGTTTCCAACTCGTCCACGATCTTCAGAACCGCATACGTGACGCTCAATATTCATCTGTTAACGAGGGTAACCTCTACGACGAGATGCGATGTGGTGCTGAAGGAAGCCTCGTAACCAAATCCGATGGTATTTAATACTATCTCGATCGAATCTGGATTCCAAATCGTGATAACCTTCGAGAGTTCCTCATGAAGGAGGCGCATCACACAAAATATTCTACTCACCCTGGTGCTGACAAGATGTACAATGATATGCGTGCATCCTATTGGTGGCCTGGAATGAAGAAGGATATAGCCACTTTCGTCTCGAAATGTCTCACATGTTCAAAGGTGAAAGCTGAACATCAACGTCCCTCTGGTATGCTCGAACAACTAGAAATCCCTGTCTGGAAATGGGAAAGCATCGCTATGGACTTCATCACTAAGCTCCCTCGTACTTCTTCTGGTCATGACAGTATTTGGGTGATCATTGATCGATTGACCAAATCAGCTCATTTTCTTCCCATTCGTGAAGATTTCAAGGTCGAGAAATTGGCTAGAATCTACACTGATGAGATCATCTGTCGTCATGGTATCCCCATTGACTTCATTTTCGATCGTGATGCTCGTTTTACGTCTCGTCTTTGGCAAACCTTTCAATCTGCTAGGGGTACTGTTCTTAACCTTAGCACCGCTTTCCATCCTCAGACAGAAGGTCAAACCGAGCATACCATCCAAACATTAGATGATATGCTTCGTTCATGCGTAATAGATTTTGGTGGCAACTGGGATTCACACTAGCCATTGATCGAATTCTCGTACAACAACAGTTATCACGCGAGTATTCAAATGGCACCTTTCGAAGCATTGTATGGTTGCAAGTGTCATTCGCCTATTTGTTGGCACGAGATTGGTGAAGTTCAAATCACTGGTCCCGAGCTCATACAAGAGACGACGGACCAGATATTACAGGTTCGAGACAACTTATTGAAAGCCAGGAGCTGACAAAAGAGTTACGTCAACAAGCGTCGCAAACCCTTGGAATTCGAGACAGGTGACTATGTACTTCTCAAGGTATCCCCTTGGAAGGGCATGGTTCGATTTGGAAAGAAAGGGAAACTCGCACCCCGTTATGTTGGTCCTTTCAAGATCCTCGAAAGGATTGGCAAGGTTGCGTATAGACTGGACCTGCCTGAAGAACTCAACAATGTACTCCCTGTTTTTCACGTATCCAACTTGAAGAAGTGTCTAGCTGATGAAGGACTACAAGTTCCTCTCGAAGACTTGCAAGTCAACGAAACGCTTCACTTCATGGAAAAGCCGGTCGAAATCATGGACCGAGGAGTCAAGCAACTGAGGCGCAGTCGAATTCCTATCGTCAAGGTTCGATGGGAAGGAAAACGTGGCGCTGAATTTACTTGGGAACTCGAGAGTGATATGAAGACCAAGTATCCATACATGTTCGGCATTGATCCAATTGTGTGCCAGCGATGGCTAAGTGATATCGAAGGAGTATTCGAGAGAACTCATTGTGATGAAAATGACTACGTAGCTTATGGTACGGGTCAATTAAGAGGTCAAGCGAAAGACTGGTGGGATAACAAAAAGAAGGAGATTGGAAGTGAAGCGGCTAAGGCCATGACATGGGAGGAGTTTAAGACGCCGTTTCTTAAACACCATAGTCCCAAAGCGGTCATAAATAGAATCAAGGAAGAGTTCATGCAACTCAGACACAAGGGTGAATCCATAGACAAGATCACGGGGATGTTTATGGACAAGATAAAGTTCTGTGATGATTTGGTGACAAATGAAGAACAAAAGGTCTATTACTACCATAACATGCTAAGTGCGGAGTATAGAGAGTTCATAACCCCTTCAAAATACGAGACCCTTACCGAGATTGTCAATGCTGCTCGGGAAAGGGAGATCGAACTGAAAAAGAGCATAGAACGGGGTGAACGAAGGGCACAAGATGTGAATCCAAGCCCTACTAAGAAGGCACGAACAAACGAAAGCGCAAAGAAATCTGATACGAAAGGCGGGTCGCCAAGTTGCAGAATCTGCGGGAAGGGTCATAAAGGTGAATGCCGTTACAAGGATAAGCCTTGTCCCATATGCAAGAAAACGGGACATATGGCTATATCATGCCCGGAGAAAGTGACGGTTTTTTACAATTGTTATCGAACGGGTCACAAGAAGTCGGAATGCCCGGAACTGGTTGGAAAGAAGGATGGGCAGGAACCGAAAGGTGAAGCCCCGAAAGCAAAGGCAAGATCTTTTCAACTAACCGCCGCAGAAGCAAAGGTTGAACCTGACGTGGTCTCAGGTATATTTGCTGTAAATTCAATTCCTGCACATGTGTTATTTGATACGGGTGCGAATAAATCCTTTGTTTCATATGGATTTATTCGACATCCTTCATTTGTTCTAACAAAATTACCTGTGCCTTTAGAAGTAGAGATAGGTAATAACAAGAGCTTTATTGTTTGTGATGTATGTGAAAATTGTAAACTGAGCATCGACGATGAAGAATATTCGATAAATCTAATCCCGATGTCGATGGGAGAATTTCAAGTAGTCGTTGGGATGGATTGGCTATCTCGACACCATGCAAAGGTCGTGTGCTTCCGTAAAGAGATAAAACTAACATCTCCGAGCGGGAAACACGTCACCATTTATGGCGAAAAAGGACGCAACCCCATAGTATGCTCAATGTTGAAAGCTCACAAGCTAATGAAGCGAGGATGCAAGGCATTCATGATATACGCTAATGAGCCCGAGAAAGAATCACGAAAGATTGGAGATGTACCGGTAGTACGAGATTATGAAGATGTGTTTCCAGAGGATTTACCGGGGATACCGGCTGAACGGGAAATAGAGTTTGGGATCGAATTGATTCCGGGCGCGAAACCCGTAGCAAAAGCCCCGTACCGACTTGCACCGTCGGAATTACAAGAGTTGATGTCCCAAATTCAAGACCTGCTTGACAAGGGATTCATAAGGCCGAGTGTGTCTCCTTGGGGCGCACCGGTGTTGTTCGTAAGAAAGAAAGACAGGAGCATGCGCATGCGTATCGATTACCGGGAGTTAAACAAACTCACGGTAAAGAACCGATACCCGCTCCCAAGAATAGATGACTTATTCGACCAATTACAAGGCGCGAACTGGTTTTCAAAAATTAACCTTAGGTCGGGGTATCACCAACTAAAGGTCAAAGAAGAAGATGTGCCGAAGACGGCTTTCCGCACGAGATACGGACATTACGAATTCCTCGTGATGTCATTTGGGCTAACAAACGCACCCGCGGCTTTCATGGACCTCATGAACCAGGTTTGCAAGCCAATGTTGGATAAGTCGGTCATCGTGTTTATCGATGATATCTTGGTGTACTCGAAAAGTGAAGCTGAACACGCACACCACTTACAAGAAGTGTTAGAGACACTTAGGCGAGAGAAGTTATATGCAAAATTCTCTAAATGTGCCTTTTGGTTACGAGAGGTTCAATTTTTAGGCCATGTCATAAATGCCGACGGAGTATTGGTGGATCCGTCAAAGATAGAGGCTGTGTCAAAATGGAATCCCCCGAAGAACCCTTCAGAAATTAGAAGCTTTTTGGGGCTTGCGGGGTACTATAGGAGATTCATTCAAGATTTATCCAAAATTGCGTCACCGCTAACAAAGCTAACCCAAAAGAAAGCAAAGTTTATTTGGGGAATCGATCAAGAAAAAGCGTTTCAAACGCTAAAAGAAAAGCTAACTCAAGCTCCGGTACTGACATTGCCGGACGGAGTCGAAGACATGGTGGTTTATTCGGATGCTTCATTATCGGGGCTCGGTTGCGTGTTGATGCAACGGGGCAAGGTAATAGCCTATGGCTCGAGACAATTGAAGATACACGAGAAGAAATATCCCACGCACGATCTCGAGTTGGCAGCGGTAGTATTTGCATTAAAAATGTGGAGGCATTACTTGTATGGGGTAAAGTGCACCATATTCACCGACCACAAGAGCTTGAAATACTTCTTTGATCAGAAGGAGTTAAATATGCGACAAAGGCGATGGCTGGAAACGGTGAAAGACTACGATTGTGAGATACATTATCACCCCGGAAAGGGAAATGTGGTAGCGGACGCTCTAAGCAGAAAAGCGGACTATGTCCCAATACGAGTGAGGTCGATGCAACTCGTGGTGACCTCGGGTATACTTGAACGTATTCGAGAGGCGCAGTTAGAAGCAGTAAAAGAAGAAAATTGGAAGAAAGAAAGAATAATCGGTCAATTGAAAGATTTGTCGGATGGGAATCACGAGTTGAAGACTCGATCCGGAAGGATATGGGTCCCACATACTTGTGGAGTAAAGGCGCTTCTACTTAATGAAGCTCATAAATCCCGTTATTCGATTCATCCGGGTGCAACCAAGATGTACAATGATTTGAAACAAAATTATTGGTGGCCCGGAATGAAGAGGGACGTGGCGAAATATGTGGAAAAATGCTTGACATGTTTACAAGTCAAGGCGGAGCACCAGAAACCATACGGCAAACTCCAACCGTTAGAAATTCCGGTTTGGAAATGGGAACATATTACAATGGACCTGTTAACCAAGTTGCCTAAGACGAATCGTGGTTTTGATGCCATATGGGTAGTGGTGGATAGATTGACAAAAAGTGCTCACTTCATTCCGATTCGTGAGACTTATACGTCAGAAAAGATGTCAGAAGTTTATACCAATGAAATCATAGCACGTCATGGGGTGCCGGTGTCCATCGTGTTTGATAGGGATACCCGGTTTACTTCGAATTTCTTGCAAGATTTCCAAGAGCAAATGGGGACCAAATTGTTCATTAGCACTGCGTACCATCCTCAAACGGATGGACAAAGTGAAAGAAAGATACAAACATTGGGGGACATGCTACGGGCGTGTATAATCGACTTTGGAGGCAGTTGGGATGTTCACTTACCGTTAGTCGAGTTTTCGTATAACAATAGTTACCAATCTAGCATTAAGATGGCACCATACGAAATGCTTTACGGTAGGAAGTGTCGAACCCCGGTATGTTGGGGTGAAGTGGGTCCACGTGAACTCGCCCACCAAGATATAGTACGATCCACGAATGAAAAGATCGATAAAAGAAAAAGGCCACGAATGAAAGCGGCTCAAGACAGGCAAAAGGCGTATGCTGATAAACGAAAAAGGCCGATCGAATTCCAAGTTGGTGACATGGTCATGCTAAAAGTCTCCCCATGGAAGGGTGTTATTAGATTCAGAAAAAGGGGGAAGCTAAGCCCAAGGTTTATTGGACCATTTAAAATTATCGGGAGAGTTGGCAAGGTAGCTTACCGCCTTGAATTACCGGAGGAGCTAAGTGGAATCCATGGCACGTTCCACGTGTCGCAATTAAGAAAGTGCCTAGCAGACGAAACGGCCTATATCCATTACGATGATATCGAAGTGGATAATAGTCTGAATTATGCGGTGAGACCGGTGGAGATTTTAGACCGAAAGGTCAAACATTTACGAAATAAACAAATTGACCAAGTCAAAGTCAAATGGGAGCATAGGAAAGGTTCGGACACTACATGGGAGTCCGAAGAGGAGATGCGCCGTCTTCACCCTACATTATTTGGTACGTACCTCGGTTTCGGGGACGAAACCCTTTTTAAGGGGGGTGGACTTGTAACACCCCAAAAATATAAAACTTTATATTGTAACTATAAAGTATAAATAGACGAGAATTTATTAACTAGGAACTTTTAACCTAGTTAGTTACAAGACTAGAAATAGCCTATAATAGGGTTAAAGGCTACTAAACAATAAGTAGGACAAAGTTGAGGGGCCTAAGTTGACAAAATTGAAACTTAAATTGTTAAAACAAATTAAAGTAAACCAAACACCCCCAAAGGAGGTGTTGGTCGATCAGGGGAAAGACCAGGTCGACACCCCCTTAGCTCCAAACCCTAAAATCACTAAAACTCTCAAATTGGATGTTCAAATCTGGTCCAAAACGAAATCCGAGCCTAGAATCGTGATCCTCATCGCAAGAGGATCATAAGGTATGTAAAATCTGATGAAATCTCTAAACTTGAAAATCTCATGATTTTGGAAAATCTGAAAATTGATGTTGCATGTGTGTTAATTGGTTAGATTAGAATTGATATGGTGTTTAGAAGTGAAACCTAGCCAATTTCATGTGAAATCATGACCAAATTCAGGAAATTCCATGAACACCTTAAAGGTGGGTTAGGGGTTTTACATGATGATGATGGACACTAGAGTTTAGAATGATTATTCTAGTGTAATTTGATTTTAGAAGGTGATTTCAGAAAAGTATGATGTTTAAATGCTATATGATGGCTTTATTGAAGTTAAGTTAACTAAATAGCAAGCTATGAACATGAATATGAATGATGTAGAAATTATGCCCTCATAGTGTTTGTTGAAATGCCTCAAAGAAGGCTTAAAAATAGAAATTTAAGGCTTTAACGCATAGTTATGATGTTTCGGTATATTATGCGAAGTGAGGTCTAAAGGGAGTTCTAAACATGTCTTGAATTGAACTCTATAGGACAAGATACCGGAACGTCGAGTGGACAAGCCGGTGGTGATTCGCGGTTGAAGGGCGTGCGCTAAGGTATGTAACTTGACCCGTTACATTAAATAAATTTAGATCATTGTAATTAGTATAGTTGAATTTTAAAACACAAGTTGCTATGAATTAAAGCGATGATATCGCTATATTGAATATTTGGTCGAAAGTTGGTTAGAACTCGTTGGTAGTTGTCAAAAATGAAGAAATTCCGTAGACAAGCCAAACGGGTCGGATAATCAAGTAAGACATGATTATGCTCCGGATTATGATAGGTCGATTGTTGATTTTGAATATTATATAACTTATTAGAATTACGAGATTTTAATGTATCAATATCATAGAAAACTGAAATCCGAGAGTTGGGGTCTTGGTATAATGAACAAACAAAACAAAACATGGAATTCCAGGTACTACCATAAATT
>JARYGA010032619.1:0-36325 GCA_030545235.1 Helianthus tuberosus
CTCAAATCAATCAGAAAAGAAAGATTAAAAGGATTAGAGCTGTTATGACTTTATGTGCATTGATTCCGCCTTTACACATGAAGATGAACGTCCTTAACTGACTTTTAGAGGTCGTACAACGGTCCAACAAGTGGTATCAGAGCTCAGGACGAGGAGTTCATACCATAGCAGCTTGATTCTACCGGATTTTCTTATTTCTACTCACTTCTTTTCTTACTTTTCTGATCTGAACAAGTTCCAACGGTCGAAATGGTCTGATTTTCGAGTATAACGTGTAAAACGTAGTATTAACAAAGCCTACAAAGATTCGGACTGAAATTCAGATTAAAACATGATAAAATTGACCTAAAACAGGGTTTCGCTTGAAAAGTGTTCGAAGGATTTAGTTGATTTCGCTTCAGATCTGACTTATTGAACTATTTCGCTTAAAATATCTGAAGCGAAATAGTTGGTCTCGCTTGAAAACTGCTGAAGCGAAATAGACTTGACTGGATTTCGCTTGAACATTGAAGCGAAATTGGTTGCTGTTGTTTTCGCTTGAACAGATTTGGATTTCGATTGCTTTGTTGAAGCGAAATAGTAGATTTCGCTTGGAAATAGTTCATATCAGATTTCGCTTGAACAGTTTTATTAAGCTGTTTTCGCTTAAAGCTGATTATATTTCAAGTATTTTGCTTGAAGTTGCTGAATTTTCAAAACTTGAAAATTTCTAAGTGTTTTTTTTTTTGCTGATTTTGCAGGTAATTTCGAGGTGATTTTTACAAGGTGTAAATATCTAGAAGTTGAAATTGTGTGAATTTTGAATGAAATTTTTTTTCATGTCACTTAACAAAGAAAGTGAAACCAAAATGTTTGATGAACAAGAAAACAAGAATCTTGAAAATCTGAATAACTGGAAAAAGGAAGCTTGGAATGAAACGAGATATGATAAAGAGGTTTATATTAAAAGATGGGAAAATTTTGTATGTAAGAAGAATGAATCAGTGGAGGAGTTGAAAGAAAGGTTTTATGAGCTAATCATCAAGTTAGAGAAACATAAGATATATCATTCAAATGATGAAAGAATCTCAAAATTTGTTGATGCTTTACCTTTGGAATGGGAGAAATTCGTGAATGGACTGAGAAGGGATTCTAGTTTGTCACGCTTTGATTTAAGAAGTTTCATCAATACAATAACAAATCATAGGAGTGATGAAGATTCAAGAAAAAGGAAATTATTGGATGAAATAAAAGAAGAATCAAGAAAGATAGATTTGGATGTGATCAGTGAAATGAGAAAACGAATCACTGTGTGTCTTGCAGCAAAAAATGTTATGAGATACGATATTAAGAGGGGTTGTTATATTGATGAAAATATGAATCCTCTTGATTTTGTTAAAATTTTCTGTGCAGGAACATACAAGATGGAAACAAAGAAAGAAGTTGATGATGGAAAGATGAATGGAAAATGCTCAAAATGCGAAAAATCAGAAACAGACAATGTCAAACTTCTGAAGAATATAGAAAGTTTAACATTGGAAATCAAAAACTTGAAGGATGAGAAAGAATCTGATAGTAAACAGATTTTTGAAATGAGAGAAAATTGTGAAAAGTTGATGTCGGAAAATGTCAAACTGTTGAATGGTTTGGACAGTTTGACATTGGAAATTAAAAATTTTAAAGAAAAAGAAAATTTTGTTGAAAATGAAAAATTAAAAATTGAAAAAGATTTTCAAAATCAAATAGAGATTTTAGAAGATGAGAGAGATATTTTTGGTAAAGATAATCTTCAAAAACAAATTGAAATCAATTCTCATCTTGCTAAAATCATTCAGCTTGAAAAAGAAGCTGAAAAAGCTCAGATGAAAATCAAAGAGCTTGAAGTGAAATTGAAAGGTTTTGTGAATTCTACTTACATGTTTGTCCAAAACCGATCAATTCTATTCCAATAAGTGACAATGTCACAAATTTTGACAAAGTCAAAGTCAAAATTGAAGATTGTGATGAAATATCTGATGATGAAAAAGAAAAGAAAATTATTTTTAGATTTACAAGAAAAATTTAAAAATACTGTTTTGCAATCTACTGAAACAGGTGAATGTTCTAAACAAAAACCTGTTAAGAAGAATGCAGAACAGAAACAAAAAGATAAAAATTTGAAAAATTCTAAAAATGAAAATAAAAGCTCATCAGATAAGTCATCCAATCATTTTAAAAAAACTCAAAAATCTAAAAATGAAAACTCAAAAATAGTTGGTAATTCGTGGTGCAGGTTTGACCACAGTTCTCAAATGCCAAATCAAGGATACAGGAGAAGGAAAGATTACCACAAGGCAAATCAATGCTTTGATCTAAGTGTGTGGTATGAAGACGGTGTGTGTTATGAAAGTAGTGAGAGGTATGATAACAGAGTGTGTTACACTTGTGGTTATCAAGGACACATTGCTGTTAACTGCCAGAGTTGGAGTTATGAGACAAGAAGATGCTATAACTGCCAAATCAGAGGCCATATTGCTAGAGATTGCCCAAGGAGATCGATGGGAAGATCGAGGGTTGAATCTCAAAGAATGGCAAAGAAGACAGTCAACGTCAAGCCCAAAGAACAGAAGGTTCAAGAACCTAAAGTTCAGGATCAGACAATTCAAGAAAAGAAAGTTAAACTTTCACAGGGGCAGAAAGACAGACTGCGAAAGAAAAGGAAGAAGGCGAGAGAGTATCTCGAGAAAATTTTGTCCTCGGATACAACTGGTAATCCGAGAAAAAGTTCTGATGAATTGCTTTGCTCAACTAAAAAGGCAAGCAAAACGAATTCATCAGATGCAAATCTGAGGACAAAAGAGAAGAAAAAGGAAGTTGTTGGTGATGAATTTGTTTCTTTGGAAACAAAGGAGCCACATGTAGGCGATGAATTTGACTTGTCAAAGTCAAAAGAGCCACAATCAGGCAATGATTCTGGTTCGTCAAAACCAGAAGAGCCATCTGTTGAGGTAAAAGTTGTAAAACCCAAGGCTGGTCAGGCTTGGGTAGATCTTTTCAAATGAAAAACCTGACTTGCCGGAGCTTCCAGGTTGGTAAGTGTGAAGCAGGTATCGGCATCATTCTTGAGAAATTCACAGGATGGTAACTGTGATATTTTGATTTACAAGTGGTAAATCAGGGACATTAAGTTGTACTTGATTTTCTACTAAGTGTTTGTTATTGTCAAGGGTCTAAATTGTTAATTCTTTAAAATGATTGGAAAAGAACAATGTGATGAAACCCCGAGTTTGTGAAAAGACAAACAAAACTAATTTTCCGGAAAAACCATTTGATTAAAACAAACTTAAGTGTTTTGAAATCTAAATGGGAAAATAGTTTGTTGTCAGGGGGAGTTCTGATTGTTAAGCCGAGTGAATGGCGAATTGAAGCGATTTGATATCAGTTTGTCATGTTTCTTGTATAGTTTGTTTTCAAATTTTCCAGAAAATCAAAATTGAAACATATTTTGATTTTAGGGGGAGAAAAATTAAAAAAAAAATAGAAAATTTGAAAATTTCAAAAACATTGAAAATCAAAAAATGAGTTTTGTGTTAAACAAGAGGAAATGATAGAAAATCAGTGAACTATCACAGCATGCTAAAGAAATGGAAAGTCTAAAAGTGATAAACGGTCTCACTAAAGATGTGACGGTAGGCTCAGCTAGACTAGTAGATTTGAGATAACGATACAAACATAAATGAAAAAGCCTAGTTCTAGTGGGAAACATGGTCAAAAGCATAGTACTTGGTTTTGTCCTTCTTGACTGTGTACCTACTCAGTAATCACTGATTGTCGAAAGACATAAAACTGGTTAAGTTTGTGAACTTTCACAACTTTGCTGAAAAGTCACTGTGATTGTGCATTTTATTTTGCAAAGATTTAAACTTGTTTTATTTCTTTATTTTGTTTAAGCATCGGACATCCTCTGCGTATACGTGAGTATCGACCTGGATGTTGTTGCCTAAACGTTCTGCTTTATTTTCTTTGGTGTTTCGTTTAAGCTTTGGATCACCTCTGCGTATACGGGAGTATCGACCTGGTGGTTAAAGCCTAAACAACTTCAACTTATTTTTATTTTCTTATTTTGTTTAAACATTGGACTTTCTCTGCGTATACGGAAGTATCGACCTGATTGTTAATGTTTAAACATTCTGTTTTATTTTCGCACAAATCACAGTTGATAAAAGTTTAAAGGCATTACTTGAGTCAGTGTATTACATGATGAGGGGATATGCTGAGATCGTGGGGTCCATAAGAATTTTAGTGCTATCTAAATATATCTTAACGTATCGGTAAGCATTTCGAAAGTTTTTAGATTGAGCTTAAGAGGACAACTATATCGTCAATCAAGGTGAATCGTTTAGAGCTTAAAATGTTTAAAGCTTAACGGTGCTTGTGATGTGTCTCAAAAACTGATATGATCTTCTTTCACAAACTCACAAAAATATTGTTTGTATATATTTCTTTACTGCATTTCAGTCAAGATTAAAAATCCAAAAAGATTTTCAGAGTGTTTTAGCATAAAGTTTTGAAAAATTCAAAAAGATTTTCGACAACTGATGTTGAGGAGCTGATATTCAAAATTCCAAGTGCTAAACATGATGAATAGGGTTGGGAGAGTTTGTTGAAAACTTTGAATGTCATATACAAATGTTTTGAAAGATTGAGTAGTTAGTTAATCAAGGTCATTCGTTTGAACTTGATGTAACTAGTATGTTTGTTGAATGAATATTGTCTACCAGTAAGTTTTTTAAATTCAACGGTTATAAATTTGTGAAACTTATGTTGTGGTAGAGAATATGCAGGTTTGGACTTCATTATTCCCAACGGAAGCTAATTGACAAAGCTTGAACCAGATATCTCAGATTGTAGCATATTGAGATGGGGAGTCAATGAAAGGGGGAGTCTGGATCAACAGTCAAAGGGGAGTTTGAAGATAGAGTCATGTTGTGATTCTAAATCTGTGAAGATAGAGTGTTTTTGTTGAAAAGACAGAGTATTGGAGAAAAGACCAAGACTGAAGACTCAGGAGCTGAAGACTTCGTCAACATCCAAGGGGGAGTCTGTTAGTGCATGGAATGTCTGTTGACTTCGTCTGCATTAGGTCTTGTGTCTAGATGGATTGAAAGATCACACATTAGGGTTTAATTAGGGTTTGTAGTAGTTTATCTTGAAGATTTCGCTTGAAACATCTTCAAGCGAAATCAACAACATAATGATTTCGCTTCAAGCATGCTCAAGCGAAATCATCAAGCCTATATATATGTGTGTTATGTTGTTCATTAGAAGAACTTGGTCATTGTATGTGAGACGAAGTGCTGACGGATTTGTATCAGAAAACGTTGTACAAGCACTCAAATCAATCAGAAAAGAAAGATTAAAAGGATTAGAGCTGTTATGACTTTATGTGCATTGATTCCGCCTTTACACATGAAGATGAACGTCCTTAACTGACTTTTAGAGGTCGTACAACGGTCCAACATGCGGCACATCCTTCTCAGCAGCTAAAAGGCATGCAAAGGAAACTAAAATGGATAACGGAGAAAGACCTGTTCGAACATCAAGTGTCTCGGAAGGGAAAGTCATAACCTTTGATGAAGAGGATCGTGTTGATATCCAGGATCCTCATCACGATGGTTTAGTTATTACTCTTTTCATATCTAACCATTTTGTCCGCAGGATCCTTATAGACGGAGGAAGTTCAGTGAACATTATCCAGCTTGATGTCCTAAAGAAGATGGGTATTCCTGAATCAGAGATCATACCAAGATCCTCTGTGCTCGTGGGATTTAGTGGTGAAACTAAGAATACCCTGGGGGACATTAAACTCCCAATATACATTGAAGGCCTACACTCTTATCAAAAATTTTGTGTTATTAACTGTTTATCTTGTTGTAATGTTATCCTTGGCAGGCTCTGGATACACGATATGAAAGCAGTCCCATCCACTTACCATCAATGTGTGAAGCTCCCTAGTCCTTGGGGAATAGTGAAGATTGATAGTGATCAGCAGGAGGCTAAGAATTGCTATACTTCATCGATGAAACCAGCTTCGAAATCCAGGGAGCAATAGCAATCAAAGTATCCTCCAAGGGATGTCTTGGAGGCGAGTGAACAGGATGTGGTAGAAATCCTTATGGATCCGGATGATCCTGAATCTATAGTTTATATCGGATCAGGGAACCTTGGCGAAATGAAAGAAGACCTCGTATCCTTCCTAAAAAGGAGAAAGACTACCTTTGCATGGAAACATGAAGACATGACTGGTATATCCAAAGATGTAATCACTCACAAACTCGGCATTGACAGATCCTTCAAACCAATCCATCAAAGGAGAAGAAAGTTTGCACCGGAAAGGAATGCCATTATCCAGGAAGAGGTAGAGAAATTGCTCCGGGCAGGTATGATTAGAGAGGTCAAGTATCCAAGATGGTTGGCCAATGTGGTTGTTGTTCAAAAGAAAAACAGAAAGTGGAGGGTATGTGTCGATTTTACCGATTTAAATAAGGCATGTCCCAAGGATCCTTTCCCTTTACCCCACATTGACTCCATGGTGGATGCAACCGCGGGTCATGAACTGTTAACTTTTATGGATGCTTCATCTGGATTTCAACAAATCCAAATGGAACCATCCGACCAAGAGGATACAGCCTTCATGACTCCAACTGGTATATACTGCTATATTGCTATGCCGTTCGGATTAAGAAATGCAGGTGCAACATATCAAAGGCTGGTGAATATGATGTTCAAGGATCAGATTGGACAAACTATGGAGGTTTATATAGATGATATGGTGGTAAAATCCTTAAAAGCTGAGGATCACTTAAGAGACTTGGAGGAAGCATTCGATATCCTTGACAAATATAACATGAAGCTTAATCCTTCAAAATGTCACTTTGGTGTTAAAGCAGGTAAATTCTTAGGATATATGGTGACAAAGAGAGGCATTGAAGCTAGCCCGGAACAAATCAAAGCAATAGTGAACATCAAATCTCCGGCCAATGCTAAGGATGTTCAAAGGCTAACAGGCAGGATAGCAGCTTTGAATAGATTTATATCCAAATCCTCAGAGAAGTGCAAAGAGTTCTATGATATCCTAAGGAAGAACAAGAAATTTGAATGGACGGAGAAGCATGAAAATGCTTTGAGAGCCCTCAAAGATTACCTATCCTCGGCCCCGGCTTTGATGAAACCAGAAAAAGGCGATGTGCTATCCTTGTATCTTGAAGTATCCTCAAAAGCAGTAAGTGCGGTCCTTGTTAAGGATCATCAAGGTACACAACATCCTGTCTATTATGTAAGTAAAAGTTTACTTGATGCCGAATCCAGGTACTCACACCTTGAAAAGCTTATTCTTGCATTAATTATGGCATCTACTAAGTTAAGACATTATTTTGAAACTCATGTTATCATTCTTAAAACTAATTTTCCAATCAAGAATGTCCTTAGGAAACCAGAGATGTCAGGAAGGATGGCTAAGTGGGCAGTGAAGCTGAGTGCATATGATATAAGATATGAGCCTAGGACAGCCATCAAATCCCAAGCATTAGCTGACTTTGTGGCTGATTTCAGTAGTGATTTACAAGAAGAGGCTGAGCTAGAAGTCCAGCAGCTAGAAGAGACCAAGGATCCTTGGATACTCTATACTGATGGATCCTCAAATGTCAAAGGCACAGGGCTTGGAATACTACTAAAATCGCCACAGGGGGACATAATACCCCACTCTATAGCTTGTGAGTTCCAAACCACTAACAATGAGGCTGAATATGAAGCCTTAATTGCTGGTTTGCAAATTGCAAAGCATATGGGGATCAGGTATCTTGAGGTACATGTAGATTCATTGTTAATTACAAACCACTTTAATGGATCCTACGCTGTTAAAGGTGAAAAGCTAACCAAATATTTAGAGATAGTCAAAAGTTTGGCACTCTTTTTTGTTTCCTTTAGTTTGACACTGGTACCAAGGGAAGAAAATTCAGAAGCTGATGCATTGGCTAATCTAGGATCATCCTTGAAGATCCCGGAGGATATCAAGATCCCTATTATCCATATCCTGAATCCGGCTATTGAGGATCATGTAGCTATGGAGATAGGAAATGATTCTGCAATAATCCCTAGTGAGGATACTCGATCCCATTCAGGATCAGGATCATGGATCTCACCAATTATGAGATACTTACAACATGGAGAGATTCCTACAGGAGAAAACCCTAGGGCTTTCAAATCTAAGGTATCTCAATTCTCAATTATAAATAGTATGTTGTATAGACGATCTCTTGCAGGACCATACTTGAGATGCATTGAGGATCCTGAAGTCCAAGAAGTTTTAAAAGACTTCCATGAAGGAGATTGTGGAAACCACACTGGGGGCAGGGCATTATTCTCAAGGATCCTGAGAACAGGATACTACTGGCCAACCATGAAGAGAGACGCTGTGGAGTATGCTAAGAGATGTGATCCTTGTCAGAGACACAGCAATATCCTTCATCAACCAGCTGAATTATTGCATCCTATATCCTCCTCTTGGCCATTTATGAGATGGGGTATGGATATAGTTGGAAAGCTCCCTAAGGCACCTGGTGGAAAAGTATTCATGCTTGCTATGACGGATTACTTCTCCAAGTGGATAGAGGCTAAAGCTTTTGCCCAAGTCAGAGAAAAGGAAGTTATATCCTTCATTAAAAGAAATATTATAACTAGATTTGGAATTCCTTCTGAGATTATATGTGATAATGGTTCCCAATTTATTGGGGGCAGAACCACTAACTTTTGTGACAGCTGGGGGATTAAGATGATAACATCAACACCAGTCCACCCACAAGCTAATGGTCAGGCAGAATCATCCAACAAGATCATCATCAACAATTTGAAGAAGAAGCTTGGATCCAAGAAAGGGAAATGGGCAGAAGAACTAGCCTATGTGCTTTGGGCTGATAGGACAACCCCCAAGAATGCTACTGGTCAAACACCATTCTCTTTGGTGTTTGGGGCAGAATCAGTGATCCCAACAGAAATGGTGGTTCCAACTGCAAGAACAAGTACCCGTGATCCTGAGGAGAATGATGAGAACTTGGCTCAAGACCTGGATACTATTGAAGAAATCAGGGATATGGCTAGGATAAGGATGGCCAGTTATCAGCAAAGAATGGCTGGTGCTTACAACAAAAATGTCAGGATCAGGAGGTTTCAAGTTGGAGATATGGTATTAAGGAAAGCATTTCAGAATACCACCAATCCTGCTGATGGAAAATTGGCTCCAAAATGGGAAGGCCCTTATTTGATTGAAGCTGAAGCAGGAAAGGGGGCATATAGATTGCTAACCATGGAAGGTGATTTGCTACCAAGAGCTTGGAATGCTGTCCACTTAAAGAAATATTTCATGTGAGCAGGATCCTCATGGCATAAATGATCCTCACGATAGGGATATCCTTAAAGGATCCTCAAAGTATCGGTGATCCTTACTTAGGTAATATCCTAAACTTGAACTATTTCATTTCATTATTTTCTCATATAAGGATAAGGATCATGTATCCTTTATCCATCTCTCACGTGAGTTCAAGTTTTCAAAGTTCAGGTATCCTTAGCATAACGTTGGTTATCCGCAGAAGCAATCCGTCCTTTGGGTTTAACCCCAGTTATTCGGGCTTGACCCCAGTTCCGCCTGTAGCGCACGATGATCCTGGTATAGTTCAAGGCATTGGGACCAGTACTCGTTTTAGGGGCTGATAATTCCATTGTACTGGCTATGCTTAGGATCCTACGTATAATGGTAGACGTACCATACATCCGTTCCTAAGGTTTCTAACGTTTTCACGTTAGCTAAGGTTTCTAACGTTTTCACGTTAGCTAAGGTTTTGGCATTTTCATGCCACTAAGTTTGGATAGTCGCCAGTTAGGGCCATACTCCAGTTTACATACGATCCTTGGGCTTGTCCCCAGTTATCCTTGGGCTTGTCCCCAGTTATCCTTGGGCTTGTCCCCAGTTGCTAACTCTTTTCTTATATTGGCTTAGTCCCAAGTTATGCTCTATTTCAGGTTCTTGAAGATAGGCAACTAGGGATCCTTGATCCTTACTTTATTCTAAGGTTTATCTTATAGTTATCCTTATTAAGGTTAGGATCCTAACTTGGATCCTCAGGTATGATCCTTAACTATTTTTAATTCTATTCATTATTTATTTGAATAACCCTTATACTTGACAACTGAACTTGTGATTCTTAAACCATATCACTTTTTAGAACTTATCGGTTATGGGATATGTGATCCTTGATCATATCCTAAACTTTCTGGATATCTTTTCTAATTTTTTAAGGCTTGATAAGTATAAACAGAATGAACATTACAACAGTTGGAAAGTAACATATTAAAGAGGATAACAACACGAGATAAGCGACAAAAGGTTAAGTTTTTATTTATAAACAAAAGACTAACCCTTAAAAGGTTGTCAAAATTACCTACCCGAGCTTCTACCAGCAAAACGTGGCCCGTCCGCTGGGGTAGGTAAAGGGTGTCCATGATAATAAGTTCAAAGATAGTGCAGGAATATAAAGGCGGCAAGATCACAATGGCTTCATCCCCCAAACAGAGGATCCCTCCACCAATTGCAATCCTGCCTATTGTCCAAAGGATCATATATGACCCTTAATCCTAAAAACTACTGTTTAAGTACAACCCATCATTGTTCAACAAAAAGCACCATCACCAAAACAAACTATCAAACTTAAAAAATGGGCTCCGGCTACGTCTAGAAATGTCCTTCATCGCCCATTTATGCAGCCTATGCCTTCGCTGCATCATCATCCCCTCCAGCTGCGATATCCTTCATCAGATCCTTCCCACTGCCACTTGCTTCAATCGCCAAGACCTCAGTAGCCTCCTCCTCATCATCCTCAAGATCAGCCAACCTTGCCTTCCAACCCTCAACATCCCAGCTGTTTTTGTCAAAACTAGGATCTTGAGCTTCCTGGGCCATCTTCAATTTTGTCTGATACATCGTGATGGCGGCAGAGACCTTAGCATTTTCAATGAGGTCATGCTTTTCATAGTCAAGGTCGATCAGAAGTTTAGCTGTCTTAGTTTTCTCACCTTGGAGTTCCTTCCGAAGATCATCAAGTGCAAGGTCCTTGAGCACGGCAACCTGTTGGAGGTCAGCAATTTTCTTGTCCTGCTCCTCAACATTCCCCACGTAATCCTCAATCTCAGCAAATTTCTGCAAAGAAAAGGATAAAGCAATTCAAGATCAAGTGATCCTCATACGAGTAGGATACCTAGGCAGAATTAAGGATCCTTACATCATTAAAGTATTCAAGGAACTGGTGGCGGATCAGTGGTAGGCCTTGAAGATCCTCGGCATCAGAAGTTTTCCTCTTCTTGACACCCTTTCCTTTGGTGGGTGCCTTTGGAATGGAGATGCTAGGACTGGTAGTGGATCTTTTCTTCCTGGATCGTACGACATCAAGGTCAGCCGTGTTGAACTGGGAAACAGGCTTGGCAGATTTTCCAGCACCTACACAATTAAAACAAGATAAGTATCTTTTCTTAGTTCATATTTCACTATTTAATTTTTAAACAAGGATACTTACTTGACATTGTGACAGAGCCTGAGGATACCTCCTGTGAATCTTGGGTTGTTGTCTTGAAAGTTCTTGTCTCAGGATCAAGTTTCTTGAAAGCGAGGAGCCTTTCCTTAGCAGCAGGGGACAGTTTGAGGTGTGAGACGGTGATAGCTGCATACAAAGAAAGCAAAAATATAAGTTATCCGTATATCAAAAGAAAGTTCCTGGTGATCCTTCTCAGGATCCTCCATCCTACCATGGGTAGCCCATTTTTTAGGAAGATCCTTTCCATCCTGGATGGAATCTCTCTTGATAAAAAAGAAGCGCCGTTTCCAATTAGCATCATTCTTGGTGGCTTTGAAGATCGGGTGTTCCTCACCGGGTTTACGTTTGAACAAATAACGGTGAGAGCCAAAGGTGGTAAGATCATACAGTTCTCCTAGCTCTACCATTCCTAGATCTATTCCCTCCTGATCGATGATCCTTTCAAGGGTGAACAAAACCCTCCAAATCATCGGCATGGCTTGGATATAAGAGATGCCGGTTAGGGAAAAGAAAGATTGGGTGAAGGCTGGAAAAGGATATGTATAGCCTATGGAGAAAGGAGTGACGGGGAAAGCAACCCATTTATCGGAGATATGATCGCTCAGGGCATTGGGGTCAAAAGGCCTAAATTCGGTGTTCGCCGGAAAGCAGTAGCGGATCCTATCTATCTGAGCATCATTGAAGCAGCAGCGTTCTTTAATAGAGTCTTCAATGATCCCCTGGCTTTTCGGAGGACTGTTCTTTGGGTGATCCTTGGCCGGTGAACTTCGGAGCAACATTTTCGAAGTGACGGAGATAAAGAAAGAAAAACAGAGTAAGAGAGGAAGAAAGAGGAGAAAGAAATACCTGGTTGATCGTCGACTGAGAATTTAAAGGGAGTTTCTTTCGAATTTGAATGCATAATGATCCTATCTATATCTCTATTTATAATTATGATTCTGCAGGATTGTCACTTCCGTGACGTCATGATCGCAACGGCTAGTTCTATTTTAACGGCTATATATCCGTTAGTTTGTTGCGGATAAGATCAGTAAAATATAACTCACATATTTACAATTTAACTCCTTATATTTTGGGGGCAATTGTTAGGGGAGGATTTTCTAACAATTAGTGATCCTTATTCGTTATCCTAACTAGTGATCCTTACTTCTGTGATAGGTGGTGATCCTCAGAAGAGCTTCAGGATCAGGATCATGGATCACTTTAAGGATCCTCGTACTGACGATTGTTTACTTATGTTTTGTACTATCTCGCAGGTATAACCAGCTTGACCAAGTCTTGGCGACATTCCTGGAGAATATTCCCAAACTATTCTGCACGTGCTTAGCTAAAAATGGACGTTATGGAGAACGTGAGGGCTTGGCACAAAAGTCGGATAGTTAGTTTGGTAGTTAAATTTCTATTTTAAAAGGGGTAACGAGCTAGTAGAAAACACTGAGTCATTTTTTACAGCTACACACACTCATATACTCGCACACTTGAAGCTCTCGACGAACATTCATTCGTTTTCACTCACATTTACATATTTCACGATAGTGATCCTTGTACCTAGCTCGTTACTATCCGAAGTTGTAAACATTTATTCATTTATTTGAGCTTGGTGATCGGTAGTTTCCATCACCCGGGGTTTTTTGTGCCGGAGATCAACTCTTGATCAAGGGCTTTTTCCCCGTATAAATCCTTGTGTCATTTCAGAAATTTACATTGAAGTGATCCTTGTTATTGTTCTACATTGTTAGCATCATACCCCATAACATAGAGTTTGGTTGCAATATCCTCAACAGATTTTTTGACCAAAACATTTAGGCTTAAACCTTTTCATCAAAACTTCCATAATGACAATTAAGGCTACTAATCACGTTTAACCTGGTTAATCACCCTGTTAATCTATATTTAATCACGATTAGATTTTTAGAAAATTTTGCCATAGTTTCCCCTAAACTAAGGCGTTTTCCCATGTTTTCAAAACGCGTTTAAAACCATTTTTCAATTTACAATCATCATCAACCTACTAATCTCATCAAAATACAACTTTCAAGTAACAAATACTACCATTTATTTCCCTAATTCATGGGCTTTTACACATTAAATTTCCTAAAAAAATTTCAAGACTTTTATGTCAGTTAAGACTTTTTAAGTGTAGTTTTTATAACCAATTATTAAATCACTTGTTTTATTTAAAAATCACACTTATTATTTCTTAATCATCAAGTTTAGTCCATTAAAATCCTTAATCTTTCAAGTATGGAAACTTACATGTAAACCTCATGAATATAATGGTGATGATCTTTCTTAATTTAAACCTCTAGTTGTTTAAATCACATTTTTAGGCCTAATGTAACAAGATCATCACTAATCTAGATTACTACACTAAACATACAACATGATCATCTTAAATCCTAAGTTAAGCAACCTACTTTAACCAAAATCAACATGATCATATAACTTAATCAACCCCCTAATACACATAATAATCACATAATACTTCATGTTTAGTAAGTTTTTAAGTTATGATTAGGGTTTTATGTTAGATTTTTCTTGATTTTCAAGGTGATCAACAAGTACTTCTGTGATCTTTACATAATATTAAGCTTAAAAATGGTAAGAAAGGGGCTTACCTTTTGCACAAGCTTAGAATGAAGATTAAAAAGAAAATAAAGCTCCAAAGTGTTCCTTAATGGCTATCCATGCTTGTTAGCTTTTTAGATGTTCTTGAAATGGGATTTTGATGCCTAAAATGTGGTGTTCTTCAAATCAAAATGGGTGTTGTATGTGTGTATGTGTGATCCGTGAGGTGAGGAAGGGAAAGAAAAGTGTTTGGTTTGTGAGATTGTTGCAAATTATAGTGGAGGTATTGTAGTTATTATTGTAGAAGATTTGCATGTCCACAAAGTCAAGAAAGATTTCTAGTAGCCATACTTGAATCCATCATTTTCTATCATCTTTCAAGCTTTAGATTGATTTGGGTGGGCCCCCATGTGAGCCGATTGTTTTCATGATGTAGGATGGATAGATATTCGTTTAGGTATTTACTAGGAGTCTTGTACCATTAGCCCATTAATGTTAGTTTAGGGTGTTTAATGAAGTCCAATTAGTTTATTAATTTAGTGGGTATAAGTTTTGGATGGTAAAAATACCACTAGTTCGCTCACCGGTTCGATATCGGGTGATATACGAAAGCTGTATTGTAGTACCGGGGCCTATGGTTTTATTTTACCATCGATGTTATGGCATTTATTCAAGGTGTTTACAACGCCAAAATATCGCTAACTAGTCCGCTAACCTTTTAGTTTAGGAGATTGGATGGTAGGAATATAATTTATTCGCCTAACGGCTCGAACTTAGACAATGTGTGAAAGTTGTGGTGTAACACCGGGATTTTATGTTTCGGTTATCCCATTGATATCCCTAAGCTTATTTATGTTGTAAAATATTATTTTCAAGTCCTACGGACATTAAAATACTGGATTTTAGTGTCGCAAACATTTTATTTTGTTATAATTTAGAGCGGAACGGACAAAGCGTAGTTATGTGCATTTACCAAAAAGTTATTGTGTTTTAGTGTTTAGTGTCCCTAATTATGGATTTTTATTTGTATTTCATCTATAAAGTGCGTCATGCCTTTTGTCGCTCGTTCAGACAGTTTTCGGAACTTGCTGGCATGAATAGTGTGTGTCAGGTGAATAGTGTTTTTAGCATTTTGCCAACATATTAGGACATAGTTTGCAGTTTTCTCGCGACGTGGCGTTCGTATTAATATTGTTTGACATATATAACCATTTTCTATGATTGCTAGACTTTATACGACCTAATCATGCAATAATTAAATCGTAATGAGCGTAATTAAACGTTAAATCAAGTGCTTAAGTTGTATGGAATTACCATTATTTTTGCTAGTTGTCACAAACATACTCTCTTTTAAAATGACCCTTTTGTTTACACCGGAAACATGTGAACTTCGACTTATCAAACCCTAGCTTGGTGCTTATCAAACCGCCAAGATCATGTCTCCCTGTTATCTCCATAAAACGTTGCTCTCTTCGAATGCCACTAGCCAAACACCATCTGATATCAATGAGTTCCATATCCTCTGGATCTATCTGATCATAATCTTCTTTTGTCAATTCAGGAATTCCCTTTCTCCCTGCTACCAGACTCTCGTACGATTCAAGAATCGATGCTAGGAAACTCATTTGTTGTTTAGCTGCATTGATACTCATTGTTGGAGAATTTTTCAACTTCAAAGCAATGTTACACTAAATCTCATTGGGTTCTTCTACATTTGATGTTGTCGAAGAGGAATGATAACCTGGATTAAAACTTGATGAGCTCTTCTGTGAATCTTTTGACTTTTCAACACTAAAAGTTGTACCAATCTTTGGAGACTGAATGGTTGAAGGTACGCTTCCCCTGTAGTAAAGACCCACATTTTGCTGATAAGTAGAGCTGCTCATTTTATTCTGTTTTTGTAACTCTAGCTCATGACTCTCAATCTTCTCAATCAATATATCCAAAGTAATCTCATCAAACAATGCATCATTTTTCAAAATAAAGACAAATGTCTGCCAATGATCTGCACGTGGTAAAGCTTCAATAACTTTGTCAATGATCTCTTCTCTGGTTTTTGTAATCCCAAATCTGTCGAGTTCAGTTTTAAGATGACAAAATCTCTCAATCATTTGTCTCACAGTTTCACCTTTTATACAATCAAATAAATCAAATTCTTTTTTAAGCAATGATATTTTATTCTTTTAATTTGCTTTCCTCCCTTTGCTTTCACACGCAACGCTTTCCACACAAATTTTGATGACCTGTCATGATTTAGTAATGCAAAAATGTCATCTCTGATCGATTGTTGGATTAGAGCGATCATCCTTTGTTCATGAGAAAACTCCTTTCTATCTTCAGTTTTTAAACTTGCTATTGGAACTTCTTCATTTTTATCATCTACTGGCCTTTTATACCCGAATTCCATACAAAACCAACACTCATGAGCATATGCGTTTGCCCAGTTAATAAACCTCTCTTTCCACCATGTATAATCTTTGATAATATCAAGTTTTGGTGGTTTTGAGTGAGTTTCATAAAAGTTCTCATGTCTATATTATCGTTTATAGCTTTTGAAATACTTTTTGGTGTAACATTTGTTGTTTCGGATGACTCTGTAACAACCCGACTTTTGAAGTCAAAGTCAAAGTCAAGAAATGTCAACGTTCAGATCGGTCATTTCTTACTTAATTATTGCTTGTACTCTCGAACCCGATAATCGATACTTTGGTTAACGCTATTTTATATTACGAATTATTATTTGTGAAGTAACAATGCCATAAACGCAATTAAACGCTAATCTACTTAATGCTATTACATCGCTATCGCATCGCAGCTTGAATCGCAGTTATTGGTATTGTTCTATATGTGCGTGTTATTATGTGCTTTACTTGTGCATATTTATATATGTTAAAGGTGTTATTCGTAAACTCAATCGCAACATTTTCTCAACGTAATCTCACGCAAACGCTAAACGCAGAATTTTTTACTTGTATGTTGTTATGTGTTAGTTATGTTATTTGTGTAACTATTGTTTAAAATTATCGCACGAAATGCAAACGCTAAACGCAGAATTAGCTTAAACACAATGCAACGCTCAATGCACGAAATGAAAGTTGGAAATCTAACCCGCGCGAGCCGTCCGAACGGACAACCATTCGGTCGAATGGACATCCGACCAGATGACCATCAGATCTGATGGCCATCCGATCGAACAGCCGTCCGACCCATTAACTTTGCACCGCCTCTTCTCTTCTCACACTATAAATACCCCTCTTATCATATCACTATTCATTGATGTGACATCTTCCTCCAACCCGTACACTCTCAGCCAATTTTCTCTCGATTCCTCGCGATTCTTGTAAGTTTTCACTCTAAATATTATACTTTCATCTTCATTACACACTTTCTCATCATCTTCTCCATCAAATCACAACTTTTCACCGTGAAATCACCTGGTTTTGAGTTGTTCTAGGGTGACGTCATCATGGGTTCTCATGAACACAGAAGTGTGACCTCATCCCACCAAGAACGGTACAGATCTAAACGATTTCCATATGATTTTACATCGATTTAAGCTAAATCTAAACATATAACAACAGTTTCAAACTTTTCTTCAACATTCTTCACTTTTTACTCAAGACCATTAGAATCTGGACCCGTTCGGACTCTCCACTCATTCTCTAGTGGTGGTCCAACCTGAGAATGGATTTCTATCCAAGAGACGACCGATTCACGGGTTGAATATGAAACTCTGTCAAGAACAGTTAGTTCTGATCAAACGGGGTGATTCCCATCCGTTCGGATGAGTTGGACTTGATGGGATTTCCGTTGTTTAAAACGTTGTCACACCGTCTCCGTCAAACAACAAACTTTTCAACTTAACTAAATTTCACAAAGTTTCAAACCAGCAGTTGCTCGACCGAATAGCAGTCCGATCGGACGACCATCCTATCGACCGACTATTCGACCAGGTGACTTATAATCCCAACACTTAAACAAATTTTCAAAACTTCAGAGAATATCATTTTTAAACGAATTGCCATCCGATCGAACGGCCATCCGTCCGAATGACCATCCGATCGAATGACTTTATTTATACTACAAAGAAAACTTCAAAAGTTCAACATTTTACAAACACACCTCCCTTAGTCGAATGACCATCCGACCGAACGGTTATCCGTCCGGATGACCATCCGTCCGGATGGCCATCCGATTGAACCACCATCTGATTATTCATCACACCTGACACGCTGTTATACGCATTGTTCAATGCTTATACTATCGTACTACGATCAGCCTAACTCTCCAGCGCTCCCTTCAATCCAAGATTGTGTTTATTTATTAAACACGAACTGTGAGTATACTCGATCCCTTTTTGCTTTACGCACTTTTGGGTGTTACATACGTTACCTAAATCAAATCACATCGACGCACAATGCTACCACTTTTATACGCTAACCGCTCTGCATGTTATACGTGTTTTTGATGAATGCTTGTATGTTATGTTTACACACTGATTGTTTCCTGACACCTTAGCAAAGATAGTACTATAGTTTGGACTCAGCACCTGTCATGGACAGGGGTTGTTAAAGGAATTTCTTCACGTGTCACAGTGGTGATATGTGTTGCGCATTCTACAACTCGCAATCATGTCTGTGCATATGTCATTGTCGATAGCTTACTCGCTCCACATTTCTACGTGTTACATGCTGGTTATGCGTAAATAGCTTTCGCTACTATATGTTATTAAACTTGTATGCTCATCTTTACACTATGTGTATTGACATGTTTTTAACGTATGTGACAGGTGTTTAGGATGCTTGCTTGCTGTGATGAAATCAAGTTTAGGTGGTCTAGAAACCCACGAATAATTTATGAGTTGTCGGAACTGTTTGCTTGTTTCTGAGACAATTATCTGTAATAACTATTTTTACTTTATCTGTTAGTAATACGGAATATGAACGTTAAGGATTTTGTAATTTAATGGTTGCTGTGGATTCTCTTGAACAATCTGTTTCGCTCAGTGCCACACCCCGATGATTCCGCCATCGGTTGGGGTGTGACAGATTGGTATCAGAGCCATAACTATAGGGAATTAGGCAAGACTCGACCTAGTCCGGGTTGATGTCTTAGCGTTGACCTAGTCTATAGTCTAAGTACCAACAGACCGCCTTGTGCGAACCAAGTAGGGGTTCTGCGCGAGCCTATTTATGTTACCTTCTCGAACTTATTCTTGTGTAAACACCGCATACTATAGCTTCGCGCAAAGCCAGTCTTTCCGAAGACTGGAAACGCACTATCGCCTTTCCTAAGGCGGACACCAAACACGGTTTTCAAAAATAAATGAGTGATTGGGTTGAGATTAGGTGTGAAAACCGCAAACTCTCGATCAGATCACTCGCCCGACGTGCATTTTTACTATAAACACGAGAATTTGCGTTGAGTCAGGAGTGAAATCCATATCTCGACGAAATTCTCCCTCTCTATCTCGTGATTCTATCACACAACTAGGATTTTAGTTGTTAAGTTAGGGGTGAAACCCGCATCTTAACGACTTGTTCCGCTCCCTGTTTTGGTTTTACAAAACTCTCACCAAAATCTTGATGGATTCCAACGACTCAATTCACGTATTAACCGAAAGGTTGCGTGCCGTTCACCATATGTCAGTAAAAGAGCACAATCTATTAGGCCAAAGCGTGTACTCGAAGTCCTTGAGAATAGTTAAATCACTTTGGGTAGTCGATGTCTCGCACCCAGACACTCTATTTTCGATTTCAAGCCCGCAATCGCTGCTTTTACGCTTTACCGCTTTTATGCGTGATTTTTATGTGTTTTATGTGATTTTATGTGTTTACTTATTTATGTGTTTTGATTTTGGAGACTTATTCGCTTTTCACTCGCTGCACTGGTAAACAGGCACAACTTGCACTGCACTATTATCTCAAAACGCTAACAAATCGTATGCTATGTTACTCGCTTACGCTATACTGCTCGCTGTGTTATTCGCACTCGCTACTCTCGATCGCGTTTCGCAGCCTTGAATGATAGGTGAATACGTCCAAGATATGTAGGTGAATACGTGCAAAATATAGTTGAATATGTGCTTCCGTGCTCTACATGCTTATGTGCTTACATGCTTACGTGTTTATTTGGATGGTTTGCCTACGTGATTATATGCCTATGTGTAGACGTGTTCCTGATGCTTTATCTAGTAATAATAAGTATATTTGTGAGGTGAGATTCGATTATATCATGTCTGAATCCTATGGCGATGTCTGTTGCCGATAATGTCGTCATTCGGTTCACACACTTCTCGCGCTACCCGCCGCAACCACGCTGACAAATGCATCGCCTCGCTAGTGGCCAAGAAAATGGCTAAGGTCATTCCGCAAATCGTCAGTGAAATCAATGAAATCGGTAGCAAGTCATCTGAGGAATCTAGGACTGGCTCTCCAAAAGCTACTTTTAGCTTTAAGCAGTTCAAGGCAAGTGGCCCCAAAGACTTCACTGGTGAAGACGGGCCCAACGCCATGTTTCAATGGTTCAACTCGATTGAAGTCACTCTTCGCCAAAGCGAATGTCTAGACAACCTCCGCACTATTAACGCAACTGGCGTTTTCCAGTCCAGGGCTTTAGACTGGTGGACTGCCGAAAGAAACAGGCGAGGTAACGACGCAGCCTATGGGCTTTCTTGGGAGGAATTGAAGGAAATCATGATGAAAGAATTATGTACCCCACAAGAGCTCAGAAGCTGGAGGACGAGTTTTAGAACATTAAGCAAGAAGGTGGCGACAATGCTGGCCTTACTACTCGCTTTAAGCACCTTAGCATCATCTGTCCCGGCCAAGTCTCAACTCCCGACTTCACAATCAAGAAATACATCCGCGCTTTACCTGATTGTGTTGCTAATTTCGTGCAAGCCGCCAAGACGACCACCATCGAAGAGACTTGTCAACTCGCTACAGAAATCAATGATAAGCGAGTTATGGCTGGTTACTTCAAGAACACCACCAAAAGTCTCCACCAAGTCACCGCTACTCCCACTCCTGAAACCGCCGCATATCAAGGGTCAAAATCTTCACACCGCAAGCGCAAGAACAACAAAAACAACCACAAGAACTATGTTGTCACCGCTGCTCCTCTCAATGTTGTCCCTGCTCAACCCTAGAACCAGAACCACCAAGTAGCTGCACCCATGACCAACGCACCGCCGGCAAAGCATGCGTATACCGGTCCGCACCCTCTGTACCCTACTTGTACTTACCATCATCCTATTGGGATCGCATGCCGATTTTGTGTCCACTGCAACCTTTACGGACACTTTACCGCTAACTGCCGTACTGGTCCTCATCAAGCTCAAGTTCAAGCTCCTCCTACACTTCCAGCTCCTCTTCCCAATCCTTAGGGTATTCAAGCAGCTCCTGCTCACACACGAGTTTGCTTCGCATGTGGTGATCCTAACCACTTCGCAAATGTCTGCCCGAACCGAGTGGTGAAGCAAGAGCCACAACAGCAACCAGCGCAGCAACATCATCAGCAGCAGCCAGCTCAACCAGCAGCCCGCGGCAGAGCATTCAACATCAATGTCCGCCAGGCGCAAACTGACAACAATGTTGTCAATGGTACGTTTCTTGTCAACGGTATATATGCTTCGTTTTTATTTGATACTAGAGCCGATAACTGTTTTGTATCGTTAGAATTCGAAAAGCTCCTAAATCGTAAACGCGCTAACCTCCCAACGACGTTCGACATAGAAATTGCCACTGGAAGAAACGTCACTGTTAGTTCTGTTCTCCGTGATTGTACGCTTGAACTCAACACTGACGTCTTCTCGATCGATCTTATTCTGATGTATCTTGGTAGTTTTGATATCATAGTAGGCACGGATTTTCTTCGCGAAAATCATGCTGAAGTCGTTTGTTTTGATAAAATGATTCGTTTCTCTCTTGCTAATGGTGACCAACTCTGTGTCGATGGCGAAGTGTCATCGAAGAATCTTAAACTCATGTCGTGCATTCAAGCGAGCAAGTATCTCCGCAAGGAATACAAAGCTTTCTTGGCATACATCATAGTAGCGGGGGAAAAGGAAAAGAAGTCAATAGAAAAGGTGCCTGTGGTTCATGATTTTCCTGCTGTCTTTCCTGATGATTTACCTAGTTTACCCCCGAGTCGTGATATTGATTTTCATATCGACCTCATTCCTGGAGCCAACCCTATTGCTAAAGCTCCTTATCGCCTCGCCCCGTCTGAAATGCGAGAACTTTTGAGTCAACTCCAGGAATTGCTTGATAAAGGCTTTATACGCCCTAGCACCTCTCCTTGGGGTGCACCTGTCCTTTTCGTCAAAAATAAGGACGGATCATTCCGGATGTGCATCGATTTAGGGAACTTAATAAGCTAACTATCAAGAATCGCTATCCCTTACCATGAATCGACGATCTGTTTGATCAATTGCAAGGTGCTACGTGTTTCTCAAAGACCGACTTACGCTCAGGTTATCATCAGTTACGAATCCAGGAGGAAGATATACATAAAACCTCTTTTCGAACCCGATACGGCCATTATGAATTCGTCGTTATGCCCTTTGGTCAACCAACGCACCCGCGGTTTTCATGGATTTGATGAATCGCGTGTGTAAACCCTTTCTCGACCGCTTAGTTATCGTGTTTATTGATGATATCCTTATCTATTCGAAATTGAAATCCAAACATGCACAGCATATACGCTTGGTTCTCGAATTACTCCAAGGGAATCGACTCTATGCCAAGTTCTCCAAGTGTGAATTTTGGCTTGAGGAGGTTCAATTCCTCGGTCACATCATCAATAGTCAAGGTATACACGTCGATCGTACGAAGATTGAAGTTTTTAAGTGTTGGGTTACACCAAAATCCCCGTCCGAAGTTCGTTCGTTCCTCGGATTGGCGGGCTATTACCGTCGATTCATCGCTGATTTCTCAAAAATCGTCGTTTCACTTACCTCCGTGATGCATAAAGACAAGACTTTTGTTTGGGGAACTGAACAAGAGGAAGCCTTTCAAACTCTCAAGTGTATGCTCTACAACGCTCCTATCCTCGCGTTACCTGATGGAAACGATGACTTCGTAGTCTATTCCGATGCCTCTAACCTCGGTCTAGGTTGTGTCTATGCAACGAGACAAGGTTATCGCGTATGCCTCTCGACAGCTCAAGATCCACGAGAGGAACTATACAACCCATGATCTGGAGCTTGGTGTAATTGTTTTTGCGTTAAAGATTTGGCGACACTACCTTTAAGGTACCAAGTGTACGGTCTTCACCGACCATAAGAGCCTATAACACATCTTGAACCAGAAAGGAACTGAATATGCGCCAACGCAGATGAGTTGAACTCCTCAATGATTACGACTATGAGATTCGTTACCACCCTGTCAAAGCAAATGTCGTTGGCGATGCTCTCAGCAGACGAAGCTATTTGCATAGTGTTCGTAATACTCAAGCCCAGCACGACCATGAAGCTCTAATTCATGACGCTCAGCATGCCTGCTTCATTGAGAACACCTTGAAAGAGGAAATGAAGAAGTGTGGTGCTGAACCCCAACTTGTCACCAAATCGAATGGTATCTATTACTATCTCGATCGCATCTGGATCCCCGGTCGCAAGAACCTTTGGGAGATATTGTTGACCGGAGCCCACAAGTCCCGATATTCCATTCATCCTGGTGCCGACAAGATGTACCATGACCTTCGTCTTCGGTATTGGTGGCCTGGAATGAAGAAGGATATCGCTATCTATGTTTCGAAGTGCCTGACTTGTTCAAAAGTCAAGGCTGAGCAATAAAGGCCCTCTTGCTTACTCGTGCAACCTGAGATCCCTATGTGGAAATGGGAGAGTATAGCTATGGACTTCATAACAAAACTTCCGCTCACACCATTAGGTCACAGTAGCATTTGGGTTATCGTTGATCGTCTTACTAAATCTACTCATTTTCTGCCGATACGAGAAGACTTTAAGGTAGAACGATTAGCACAAATCTACACCGACGAAATCATTTGTCGACATGGGACACCTCGTGATATCATCTCTGACCGCGATGGTCAATTTACCTCGCGCCTTTGGGAAACGTTTCAATCTGTTCTCGGTACTACTTTTAATCTCAGTACCGCTTTCCATCCCCAAACCAACGGTCAGACTGAACACATGATTCGCACCCTTGAAGACATGCTTCGCTCGTGTGTGATAGATTTCGGTGGTTATTGGGATTCGCATTTACCTTTAGTCGAATTCTCATACAACAGCAGTTATCATTCTAGCATTCAAATGGCACCATTTGAGGCATTATATGGAAGAAAATGTTGAACGCCTATTATATGGCACGAGATCGGAGATGCACAAATCACCGGTCCTGAGTTATTACAAGAAATGACTAACAAGATCCTCCAGATACGAGACAACCCTTTGAAAGCCCGGAGTCGTCAAAAGAGTTACGCCGATAAACGCCGCAAGCCCCTTGAATTTGACGTTGGTGATCACGTACTTCTAAAGGTTTCACCTTGGAAGGGGGTGATTCGATTCGGCAAGAAAGGAAACCTCGCGCCTCGATTTGTTGGACCCTTTAAGATTCTTGAAAGAATTGGCAAAGTGGCCTACAGACTCGAATTACCGGAGGAACTCAGCAACGCCCACCCGACTTTCCATGTTTCGAACCTTAAAAAGTGTCTAGCCAAGCAGAATTTACATGTTCCTCTTGAGGATCTACAAGTGGACGAAACATTACACTTAGTGGAAAAACCAGTCGAGATCATGGACCGAGAGACCAAGAAACTTTGACGCTCACGCATTCCCATAGTGAAGGTTCGCTAGGAAGGTAAACACGGAGCCGAGTTCACCTGGGAACTCGAGAGTGATATGAAGGCCAAGTATCCACAACTCTTCTTTATGCCTGCGCCTTAATTTCGGGACGAAATTCCCTAAATAGGGGAGGCTGTAATAACCCGACTTTTGAAGTCAAAGTACAAGTCAAAGTCAAAGTCAAGAAATGTCAACGTTCAGATCTGTCATTTCTTACTTAATTATTGCTTGTACTCTCGAACCCGATAATCAATACTTTGGTTAACGCTATTTTATATTACGATTTATTATTTGTGAAGTAACAATGCGATAAACACAATTAAACACTAATCTACTTAATGCTATTACATCGCTATCGCGTCGCAGCTCAAATCGCAATTATTGGTATTGTTCTATGTGTGCGTGTTATTATGTGCTTTACCTGTGCATGTTTATATATTTTAAAGGTGTTATTCGCAAACGCAATCTCATCGCAAACGCTAAACGCAGAATTTCTTACTTGTATGTTGTTATGTGTTAGTTATGTTATATGTGTAACTATTGTTTAAAACTATCGCATCGCTTACTCGCAATTCGCTTAAACGCAACGCAACGCTCAACGCATGAAACAAAACTTCAAAATCTAACCCACGCGAGCCGTCCGAACGGATGACCATTCGGTCGAATGGACATCCGACCAGATGACCATCCGATCGGATGGCCATCCGATCGAACAGTCGTCATACCCATTAATTCTGCACTGCCTCTTCTCCTCTCACACTATAAATACCCCTCCTGTCACATCACTGTTCATTGATGTGACATCTCCCTCCGACCCGTGCACTTTCAGCCACTTTTCTCTCGATTCCTCGCGATTCTTGTAAGTTTTCACTCTAAATCTTGAACTTTCATCTTCATTACACACTTTGTCATCATCTTCTCCATCAAATCACAACTTTTCACCGTGAAATCACCTGGTTTTGAGCTGTTCTAGGGTGACGTCACCATGGGTTCTCATGAACACTGAAGTGTGACCTCATCCCACCAAGAACGGTTCAGATCTAAAGGATTTCCATATGATTTTACACCAATTTCAGCTAAATCTAAACATATAACAACAATTTCTAACTTTTCTTCAACATTCTTCACTTTTTACTCAAAACCGTTAGAATCTGGACCCGTTCGGACTCTCCACTCATTCTTTAGTGGCGATCCGACCTGAGAATGGATTTTTATCAAAGAGACGACCGATTCACGGGTTGAATATGAAACTCTGTCAAGAACAGTTGGTTCTGATCGAACGAGGTGATTCCCATCCGATCGGACGAGTTGGACTTGATGGGATTTCCGTTGTTTAAAACATTGTCACACCAACGGCAAACTTTTCAACTTAAATAAATTTCACAAAGTTTCAAACCAGCAGTTGCTCGACCGAATAGCCATCCGATTGGACGACCATTCGATCAAACGAGTATTCGACCAGGTGACTTATAATCCCAACACTTAAACAAATTTTCAAAACTTCAGAGAATATCAGTTTCAAACGAATAGCCATCCAATCGAACGTCCATCCGTCCGGATGAATATCCGATCGAATGACTTTATTTATACTACAACGAAAACTTCAAAAGTTCAACATTTTACAAACACACCTCCCTCAGTCGAATGACCATCCAACCGAACGGTCATCCGTCCGGATAGCCATCCGATTGAACCACCATCCAATTATTCATCACACCCGACACGCTACTTTACGCACTGTTCAACGCTTATACTATCGTACTGTGATCAGGATAACTCTCCAGCGCTCCCTTCAATCCAAGATTGTGTTTATTTAGTAAACACGAACTGTGAGTATACTCGATCACTTTTTGCTTTACACACTTTTGGGTGTT
This sequence comes from Helianthus tuberosus, assembly GCA_030545235.1. Classification (NCBI taxonomy): domain Eukaryota; kingdom Viridiplantae; phylum Streptophyta; class Magnoliopsida; order Asterales; family Asteraceae; genus Helianthus; species Helianthus tuberosus. The sequence continues at coordinate 26,850 of JARYGA010032619.1, forward strand.
ACATACGTTACATAAATCAAATCACATCTACAAACAATGCAACCACTTTTTTACGCTAACCGCTCTGCATGTTATACGTGTTTTCGATGAATGCTTGTATGTTATGTTTACACAGTGATTGTTGCCTGACACCTTAGCAACGATAGTACTATAGTTTGGACTCAGCACCTTTTGTGGACAGGGGTTGTTAAGGGTATTTCTTCACGTGTCACAGTGGTGATATGTGTTGCGCATTCTACAACTCACAGTCATATCTATGCATATATCATTGTCGATAGCTTACTCGCTCCACATTTCTACGTGTTACATGTCGGTTATGCGTAAATCGATTTCGCTACTATATGCTATTAAACTTGTATGCTCACCTTTACACTATGTGTATTGACCTTTTTTTAACGTATGTGACAGGTGTTTAGGATGCTTGCTTGTTGTGATGAAATCAAGTTTAGGTGGTCTATAAAGCCACAAATAATTTATGAGTTGTTAAAACAGTTTGCTTGTTTTTGAGGCAATTATTTGTAATAACTATTTTTACTTTATCTGTTAGTAGTATGGGATATTAACGTTTTAGTGGTTGTTGTGGATTCTCTTGAACAATCTGTTTCACTCAGTGTCACGCCCCGATGATTTCGCCATCGGTTGGGGTGTGAAGGACTCGGAAGTGAATGCGTTATAAAACGCGTTATAAAATTCTTCAGCCATGATTACCTGCAAACAAACAAACACTTAGACAATTCGGAAGTAAAAATAACCAAGACAGTCAGTTCGTACGAAGCTGGAATGATGCCTTCGTACGAAGCAGCAACAATAAACTCTTCAGACAAAATTATGCATTCTTACGAAGCTAGATGTGGCTTAATACGAAGGTATTTAAATTCTCACAAACCAAGTTTTCTAGGTTTGTACGAAGCCAAACTTTACAATATTACAACTGCTAAAGTGGTACGAAGTTGAACTGTGGCTTCGTACGAAGCTAAGCTGTGAAGAACAAAGTCACATTTTTCATGGGCTTTCACTGATTTGAGTACAATTTTGTTTGAATTTTGATCTAAAACTTTGTAGGATTGTTCAAAAACGTTTTTCACACAACATATTCAAAATTTATCCAATTTTAATCGTTAAAACTTCATAGATCTAAGTTTTAAGCTCAATAAGAAAATGTAGAAGATAAGTAGAAGAAGATGTGAGTAGAAGATGATGAATTGAGCTTTGATATTGATGAAACAGCTTCAATCTTCATGTCTTCTGTGACACCCCAGGAAAACCAGGAAAACATGCAACCTAACTAGCTTCCTCAGTAACTACGATGTGACAACCTGAGTTTTCAAGGTCTTTCCTCGACACGTTATTTGTTTCACAACTGTGTTTGCATAACTTGTTTGCTTTGTAATTGTGCACGTTTGTTATATGTTTGAGATATTGTGTTATGTGATGTGTTACTGTTTGAAAGACTAGAGTTGGCATGATTACTGAATTCTTATATTTTTTTTGTGAAATGAACAAATTAAACTGTTTGCAATTAAAACCGTAAATGACGAAACACTTGAGTGTTTCGCCATAAACTATCTCCATGAAACCTAGGGGTTTCACCACAACCCCATCTCGACGAAACAATGAAGTTTCACCACACACACCCCGACGAAACATGATGTTTCGTGGTGTGGGCTCGTGGCCCAGGTGAGGCCCAAAAACATCAGTTATATATACCTTTTATTCGCATTCTTTTACGTAAGATCACAACCGGCAAACCCTGTGCACTCTTTTCCTCTCCCTTGCACCCGACGGCGATCATCACTCTTGAAATCCTTTCGCTCTCAACTTACATCCGGTTAGTATGTGATGCTTCGGTTTAACCTGTTTGATATGTATTTGGTATAATCATTTGCACATGATTGATATATCATGACTGATTTTAATGTTATGAATTATAGTTTGATTTGAATATGGTTAAGGATAGTTACAAAATCTGGCAAACCAACAGATTATTGATGATGATGATGATTTTCTTGGCTATGACGCTTAGCGGCATGATTAGGGTAAATAGTTAGATGGTTATGATGGTTATGTGTGTCGAGGTTTAATTGCTTGATTTGAATGATACTTGTGAACGGTTGATCTGTAAATCAATTATGAGATGGTTAAATGATGAATTGGTTAATAGTTAGGATTAACTAATGTAGTAGTGATTTCAACTAATCGATTGGTATGAATGGAATAATGGAACAATGGCGATTAGGGTTTTCTGTGTGTGCATAGTTTAAACTGTTAAGCAGGTGACGAAACTTCTTTCCCGACGTAACTCATGCATGTTGACGAAAGACACATGTCGACGAAACTTGGGAGTTTCGTCCATGGGGGATCACTACGAAACAGGGGTGTTTCGTCAAGAGGGTAAACATACACAGTGAACTAAGTTGATTCTGTGATGGATGATTTTGCTAATAAAACCTTGGTACTTACTGTAACAATAATTAAATTATGACAAAGAAAACATGATCTAGTTCTTACGCATGGCATACTTAAGTGTTAGGCATTGTTACATTACATAATTGTGAACTGGGGATGTGAATGAATTATGTGACTGTTATGTGCCAGTTGAGAATCACTGCTTGAACATGCACACTGTGATTACAAGTTATACGTGAACCTTGTGAATGTGAACTGATTATGTATACGTGAATCACCATAGGCTTTGACTGATTAATTGGGAACAAGTAACTTAACAAACCGAGCAAACCAAGGTGAGTTCACACTTTCTATAAGGCATGGGATTCCTGGTGGTTAGGGAATAGGTTAAGAAACTAAAACGAAACCTGCATATTCTCCTTGGGTAAAATATATACCTCCATCCTCCATGGGAAGGATGACAACATTAAACCTGCGTATTCTCCTTGGGTAGATTACGTACCTCCATTCCTCCGTAGGAAGGATGACAACATATAACTTACTAGACAAAACTCTATCATGAAGTCCCTCATTTTTATATCGACTTAATCGCCAGGCCAATGGCGAGCAAGTCATTAGTTAAATAGCGCTATTAGGTTTGACAAGCCTCACACCGTGCCACAGAGGACGGGAGTGGACTAATGGATCAGGGCACTTAGTCAATGATGATAGACATTGACGTAGGGCACATAAACATGATTCCAGTCAGTTGTCGATATGGTAAAGGGTCTAGTGGTTAACATGGGGTAGCCCCCACTGGTTATGGTTTGGGAAACAAGGAATTGGTTAATACATGGTTTTCGAAAGAACTCACGGTTTTTGGAACAATTTTAAAATGGACAACCAACTGTGAACAAGCTCAACTTTGTTGTTGACTCGTTGTTACATGGCTTACAGGTCGTTAGATGCTTAGCTGGAGTTTGCATGGGAGCAGGAGTCGTTGTGGGACATGGATTGTTGAGTTCCATGTTAAACATTTGAACTTTTAAACTTATACTTTGGTTTTAAACTTTATGCTTCCGCTGATAACTTGAATTTGATTAACTTGTTTTGAACACCAATTATATTGTGTGGTTGGACTTTTATTTATTTAACTACATTGTTCAATATGATTGGTGGCTGGATTCTGGTCAGCCACGCCTCCTACGGTGATAATCCGCTTGTGGATTTTGGGGGTGTGATAGATTGGTATCAGAGCCATTGGTTATAGTGAACTTGGTTTTAAAAAGGGAAAAGCTTTTTGACAAAACCAGACTATAACCTGTACAGTGCTCAACGATCCACAATGACGCTTCGCTCCACATGCAAGACTCAACACAATAGGTGATATGGTATATATTTGTATTGCCTGCCTGTTAGTTTGCATAGTGCATTGATCATGGTATGCTTAGCTAGCGTAACAATTGTTGCTTGAAACCCTGTGTGCTTGCTCTCTTCTGTCATCCCATACTTACGCACATTCGCGACACTTCTCTCACTTGTGTTTCCTTTGATATGGAGATCATGAGGGGGCGTTTGAACTTGACTCAAGCCCAGTTGACAGCTCTAATCAACGAATGAGTTGCTGAGGCACTCACAGCAGCCCTTGTAGGAGGTATAACCTGCCATTCCGACCTATCTTAAGATGTTTAGATCCTACTCTCGTGAACCAACTCTTGTGCTTAACCTTGTCTTTTCTTTCTCGCGTGACAGGTCAGCATGCTCAACCTCCCGTGTGTACGTTCAAGATCTTTATGGACTATCGACCTAGTACCTTCAGTGGTACAGAAGGAGCTGTAGGTCTTCTCCACTGGTTTGAGAAAGTCGAGTCTGTCTTTGAGATGTGTGAATGCCCTGAGGCTCGTAGGGTGAAATTTGCTACTGGAACACTCAAAGGTGTTGCGTTGTCACGGTGGAACGCGCAAGTACAAATGCTAGGGTTGGCAGCTGCTAATGCCACCCCATGGAATGACTTTAAGAATCTAGTCAAAGAGGAGTACTGTCATCACGACGACATTCATAAGCTAGAGGTAGAGTTTTACAATTTGAAGATGACGGGGTCTGAAATCGAGGCGTATATGAAGAGATCGAACGAATTGGCTGCATTGTGTCCTACTATGGTAGATCCTCCTATCAAACGTATCGAGTTGTACCTCAAGGGTTTAGTGTCAGAGATTCAGAGCCATGTGACTTGTCACACCGCAACCGATGGCGGAATCATCGGGGCGCGGCACTAGGCGAATCAGATTGCTCAAGAGAATCCACAACAACTATGTTGCGATAATATTTAATACATTCGTTATCCCATACTAACAAACAATACAATCACATAAGTTATCACAGATTTCTGGTCCTCTCGAACAATACAAATCCGACAACCTAGGTTTTAGTTGAGTTCTAGACTTCCTAGCTTGATTTGAAATAGTCTGCGATCTAACCTGCAACATACGTTAAAATAATGTCAATACAAAAAGTATTGGCGAGTATACAGGTTTGATATGTAGCGTAATAGATTAAAATGTGTAGCGAATTCCCATAGGCATAAACGTAACACACGACATATATACTCACAAGGCTGATACTACCAACTAAGTCCTCGATGCTCGAATATACGATGGCAAACTAGACCCCGTCGGGAGCAATAGTACTATACTAGTCGTGGTGGGACGTCGCGAGTATGAGCCCTAGCACAAGTGCAACTAGTATCACGTATATCTATGCATAACAGTTATTCGCAAGTGATAATTCGATTTACTGAATAGTTCGCTTGATAAGTTCGATTTGTTAGGAATGTATGTTACACCCAAAAATGCGATTAAAAAGGGTTCAAGTATACTCACAGTGCGTATTTGGCGAGAATACAACTTGATTGGATCGTTTGCGAGTGCGTTTGAGTTAGCCAGGACATCGGATGATATTGTAAGCGTGCTAAACGCGAAGAGTCAAATGATCGGCCTAACGGTGATTCGATCGGATGTCAATCCGGTCAGATGAGCTGATCCAGTCGGATGACCATTCCTGGTCGGATGAGGATATCCGGTCGGATGAGACTGTCCGATCGGATGAGACCATCTCCGGTCGGATGACTAGTTTAATTGATCAGATGGCATGGTGATTGAGTCGGATGACAGTCATCCGGTCGGGTGACATGCTATCCGATCGGGTGACATGCTATCCGATAGGATGACATGCTATCCGATCGGATGACATGTGATCCGGTCAGATAACATGTGGTCCGTTCGGATGACATGTTATCCGGTCGGATGACACGTCTGTTTTATCGTCCCGATCAGTCGTTTTTGAGTGTTTTTGGTAGGAATACGTGTGGTTTTACTGGGACGGTGTGATTTCGTGTTAATAAATGAAATTCCATCAGTTTCGACCCGTTCTAACGGCCGGGAATCACCCCGTTCCATCAGATCTGGCCGTTCTTGACTTTTTCTCATGTTTAACTCAAAATTGCACAGTACCTTGATTAAATACATAGATTCTTAGGTGAGATTTGTTATAAAACATGTTGAAATCACTCAGATCTGAGTCGTTTATGGTGGGATGAGGTCACACTTTGAAGTTCATAGGAACTCTTGGTGACATCACCTTAGAACACCTCAAATCAGTAGATTTCACGGTTAAATATCGAGTTTTAAAAGATAGAATGATGTAGAATTGAGTGTAGATCATAGAAGTACAAGTTTTCAGGTTGAAATCTTACCGGAATCGCGAGGAATCGAGAGAAAAGGGTCCTAGAGCGTGCTTGGTCGAGTGGGAGCTGTCACATCACTGTTTGAGTGATGTGACGTGCTATTTATAGGCATCAGAGAAGGCTGAGGGGTGTTGGGTCGGATGGCCCATCCGTTCGGATGAGGCTATCCATTCGGATGGCCACTCCGGCGTGGGGGATATCTTCCGTTTTCGAGCGTTGCAATAGTTTTTGGAGTACGCGCTTTCTATGGTTAATTTATATTATTATTATATATGTACACTAGAGATCGTATTTACATATCGATATTTTAAAGTTTCGATATAACAGTCGGTTTCCGTTTTGAGTGTGCGATTACTAGCGATGCTTCACGGCCATCAAGGAGGGTAGTATAGGTCCTTTCTTGATGTCATCGTGAACGTTATCGTGTGTTGTGCCACAATGACTGACGGGGTACCACTCACTCGTATTGTCATCATCGTCACGACTACTGGAGCTATAGCACTCACCCGAAAGTCTTTGTTAGCGTTAGTTGACTGCGTTTCGACACATCACGGCCACCGAGGAGGGTAGAATAGGTCCTGACTCAATGTCATCGTGAGTGTTAGTGTTTGTAATGTGATGTAGCTATAATGTATTGCGAAAATATACGTTTATCCTTCGAATAGCGATGCATGCGATATAGTTACATTATGATCTGAATCTCTGGTGCTAGGCGTAACGAGTATATCGGGTAGTAACAACGCACGAAAGTGCGGGTTGTTACAGTCTCCCCTGCTTTAGGAAATTTCGTCTCGAAATTAATCCACCAGTAGGGTCGTGAGAGTTTATACGAATGAGAGTAGCGAGTAAAAGCGATGAGCCAGCGAGCGATCGGTTGAGTATACACATGCGAGGGCATTGCGAAAGCTATACGAGTGTGATGAGTTAAGGTGATGCGCATGATTAAAGGCGATAACACACACAAGAATGCGATTCCAAAGTGTTTTGAATTTTCGAAAAGTCGATTAATATTGAAAATATTCTCACGGTGCGACATTAACTGTAGCGAAGTTCATACCAGTGCTATGAGAAGGGTTTTGGTTAGGTTATTAAAAGATTTTAAAGTGGTTAAAAACTCGTGTTACGAAATTTTCTTGCCACACGGCGTTGACTTGAGTCGATTGTCACATCAGTGTCTCAAGAAAATCTCGTTTTGTACCAAAGTTTTGATTAGTTCTTAGAAAAATTTTGTAAGAAAAGGTCGGTTTTAGAATTCTTGTAAACAAGCCTCTTTAATTACATCAAATATTTAATTAAGGATCGGCCCCGCATGGCACTGGCCCACGAAAGTTCTACAATATGGGTAAAACACTTATATATAGGAAGTACCAGCGGCGTATCCACCATGTTTTATTCATATGGCTTCCGTCTCGTGCGACAGTGTCATCTGTGTCGACATAGTACAGACAGGATTGCAATGACTCGATCCAAATAAGGAGGGTTGGATTAAGTCTTGAAAGGGCGAACCGAGTGATGAAGTTGTTTTCGAACTCAGTTCAGCGATGCAACGTGGTAATAATCGATTAATTATCGCCACAATACGCTATAAGCGAAAGCAGCGACGATAAGTGAAGAGTGATAAGCGAATAGCGCGATTTCGATTAGATTCCACATTAAACCCACATGGCACGTTTCCACGGGAGTCAGCTAACATGGCGAAACACCATGTTTAACCAGGTTAGTTTTGCCCCGTGAAGCGATGTCATGCGTACTAACACCACACAGACTGCATTGAATACCAAGCAAACGATAAGCGGTACGCGAATAAGCGATAGACGATACACGATAAGTGATAAGCGGATAGGTGCTTAAGCGAATAACACAAAACAACACTAGCAATGACGACGACGATAATCAAATTACGACAGGCGGCAATTGTTGCGTTACAAGCGATGGAGGTATGGGCGATTTATGCGGTTCGATTTGATTGATTACCCCACAGGGTTTAACTAACATCAGACCCCACATGGCCTTTTTCCATGAAGGCCCGCTGATATGACTAAAACACCTTGCTTTAACCATATGAGCTTCATCTCGTGAAGCGAGGTCATGTGTGCTAACTTAACACAAATATCACAGATAGCGGTAGACGATAGCAATGGTGATGGCGATAGGGTGACATACAGCAAGCGATAGAGCGATTCACATAATAAGTGGTAGTGATCCTTGTAATAATCGATAGAGATTGCGAGATACGCACGAGAAGCGACTGCGATTGGCCGAGTTTTGTTTCGAATAAGCTTTATGTTACGTTACGACGCATCACGGCTATCGAGGAGGGTAGAATAGGTCCTCACTCAAACAATATCATGAGCGTTAATGTACTTAATGAGATCGGTTGCTACAGACTTATGACCAGTCTTGCATCGATGCAATTGCCCAGCGAGGTAGACTCCCTAGAGTCCATCGATGAGACGATTGCACTGCGTTTGCAGACTTACGACAAGTCTTGTGATGATGCGATTTAGTTGTTACGCCTTGCGATTAAGTGTTGTGTTGAAAATAATCCCAATAGTATAATAGGTCTAGTAACGTTCAACTCCAGATGGCACTTTCTGCACGAAACTTCGGTAGTATGGTATAGCACACCTTGCTTTACCCCTATTACTTAAATTTCATGTTTCGGTGTCATACTTTGTTGAAACACTTACGGCACCCTAGAGTTCATTACGATCTCCGTGCACTGACACAAATAATCCCGTGTGCACCCGTGATTAATCGTTCCTTGCACGTTTATCGTACCTCGTTCTAAGAGTGTAGTGAGGGTAAAAAACATTATTTCATGATATAGTATATAGTATGCGTGTGAATCTAGTCTAAGTGCGATGATTAGAGAGTGGGAGAGAAAATGAAAACGAGAGTTAATGTTACGCATCGTGGCAACATCGAGTAATAGAGTATGTTCAAAACTTAGAAATTAACGTCGAAAATCGTATCATTACAACTTTATCCAACGCTTGCTAGATGCTTGATGTTGAAGACTTTTGTTGGAGCTGCTATTGTTGTACTCAGGTTCGCGGTTTGATACGGCAGTTGCAGGTGAAGTGACCGTAATGGTTGCAGTTATTGCAATAGCGACAGTCAAGCCCAACTGGATGATGATAGGTACATGAGTAACACTGGGGATGAGCTCCAGTGTAAGCTCGTTTTGGAAACACCGGAACTGCTTGAAGAGGTTTCAGTGGCGGCAGTTCGGTTGTTGATGAGCTCGGACTTGAAATCTTTCGTTTGTGGCTAGGTTTGTCGGTGTCTTGCGATGAGGTGTCGTCGTTGGAGGATTCGTCTGAGGACTCACTTGTAGAATCTTTGG
>JARYGA010032620.1:0-15309 GCA_030545235.1 Helianthus tuberosus
AACATACAAGGCATAAATGTAAAACAAAGTGTCCATATGCTAAGTGAACATATGCAACAGAAAATGTAATGTAAAACAATGTACTAAGTATGCACTAAATGGACATACATAGCATAAAATGTAATGTAAAACAATGTGCTAGCATGCTAAGTGAACATACATAGCAAAATACGCAAGAAATCATGTACTATATGTGTATTAATGAACATAACAAGCATATGATATAAAAACATGAAAAGCATGAAAGTAACAAGTAGGCACATGTGTTTCACCCCAAAACAGTAAAAGAGGGGTCTATGTACTCACTTGAGATTGCTCAATAGTCTTTAGATAACCACCAAGCAATGCTAGAAAGATTACGGAATCAAACGACACCTAATATAGGTAACTATGTTAATAAACCGGGCCTAAATCGGAGGATCGGATAAAATGTGGTTTCGTAAACCAAATGAGCTTAGGAACTCATGTAATATGGTTTAACAAAGCCTACATCCTAAAACGGAATCTATCCTAAGTGCTTACGACCCATTACGACCCGTTTAGGTAGCTTATGCTACTTTAACGCGTCGTTTGCATAAAACGCGTTTGGACCGCCTAACTAGTCCTATGACAAGTAATATATGCCTTAACATGTCTAATATTGTTGCCTACTCAGTTTAGATGTCAAAATTTAGGTTACATATGCTTAAAATGAATTTTGGCGTAAAAAGGGCATTTTGGTCATTTACCTAAGGCATATAAGCTACCTATCATACAACTAACTAAACGTTGTGACCATAAGGTATAACCTCGGAAGGTTATTCCCTATACAACTATGGTCACCTAATGTGTTTGGTCGGATCCTAATGATAGACCAAACGGGTCGGCTTCGAAAGTATAAGCGGTTGTTTAGACCGCTTACCTTACGACCCTACATAAGCACTAAACCTAAAGTGACGAGCTAAACATGTTTAAAACATTTTTAAAAAAGTTTGAAAACAGGTTTGATATCAAAACAAACGGTTTTGATACCCAAGAATAGTTTAGTTGCAAAATACGCATAAACGCGCATTTTGACCGAAACTATAACTCGCCACTATGCCTAAATAACGTGGTAATCAATAGGTATAGTCACAAGGGACTATAACCATCCTGATTACGCTCACGTTGTCGCAACCCCCGATCCCTAATTTCTGGGAACGGGCGGCCGCGAGCCAGTTTCGGTGGTATCGCGTATTGTCTAATTTGGCAGCGGAATTTTCATCAGGACCGTAGTTAGGAAATATTTGATCAGAGTAAAATACCACATTTCCATAATATTAAATGCATGGGATAAAACCCAAGTTTGCAGTACACACATTTTCATAGGAATACATCCTTATTTTAATAAAAACATCTATTTTATTTTAGGTAACTTTATTGCCACTTTTTCAAGCCTTCAGTGCTGTCCAGCTGGCTTCTATTTGGCTTTCACATTTTGTTACCTGAAACGCGTTTAAAAATATTTTGTCAGTGGAAAATACTGGTGAGTGAATCCCAGTTTAATCAAGTTTTAATAAAAACCATTGTACAGTATTGAGGGCGATCTCGCAATTACATTTGTTTCCAAGTTATATCAATTAACATCCATGGTACTGCCAGACCCGACTTGTGGAAATGTTACCCCTCGCAAGGCAGTAACATAACTTTGTATACAAAACCACAACATACTCATGATAATTGTATTCTTACAAATACTCAATAACTGTTTAATATATAATTAATCGTGTGAGGTTTTGTAAAAACAATTTATAAAAATGTTTACACAAAAAGAGGGATTACTCACAAAAAGATTTACACAAAAAGAAAGATTACTCACATTGTTGTCTTAGATTATCCTTTAGGGTTTCCTGGTGACAATCTATAATTTACACAAATGCGCACGTGTTAGTATAATAACCCATTTTAACATTAGTAATACCCTCCCCGAGACGGCACTCCAACGACTACGTCGGGCAGAACCACGACAGCCGTTACGGAACCCTAGATCAATCGGGCAGCGTATCTAATACGTATCCACGGGTTATAATACTTACAACGGAGCAGAACTTCACTATTTAGGGGGGTATTATACCCGACTTTAGCTTATAATATCAGAAATTTGTTGTGAGAATTGAATTTGAGCGACGAAAACTGAAATGCTGAGCTCCCACTTTATACGGTCTGTTTTCAAGTTTCACGCGGCCCGCGTAAAGTGTAACCCAAGGGTTACGCGGCCCGCGTCAACGCTGGTCAACAGTATAGCTTGTCCGGGTCGTTGTCTAGCTTAGACGTGTGTTGGGCCACGTGGCAGCCCAGGGTTTCGCCACTTTTTTCCTTGTCACGGCCCGCGTAAGGGTTGAGGTGTGGCTTACGCGGCCCGCCTCAAACCCAAAAATCAGATTTTTAATTATTTTTAATAATATTTAAGGTATTCGGGGTCTGTTTTCGTGTATGGGGTGTATTTTAGGACATTTTGGGATATTTTAAAATATATTAGGGTGTCGGATAATTTATGAGGGTATCGGTTTTCTTTAGGGTTGTTATATCCTCCCCACCTTATTTTAGAGCTCGTCCTCGAGATCTACTGGAACAAGTGTGGATATTTCTTTTGCATTTCTGTTTCAAGTTCCCATGTGTACTTAGGTCCTCTTTTGGAGTCCCAATTCACTTTGATCAGAATTAATCACTTGTGCTTGAGGTTTTTGACTTTGTTGTCTTCAATCTGTAGAGGCCTTTCTACAAACTTAAGTTGTTAATTTACCTCTATATCCTTAAGAGGCACTACAACTGATTCATTAGCTAGGCATTTCTTGAGATTGGATACATGAAATACATCATGTATTCCTGTCATTTCCTCTGGCAGTTGTAGCTGATAGGCTACTGGTCCTATTCTTCTATTAATCTCAAAAGGTCCAACATACCTGGGACTTAGCTTTCCCCGTTTGATGAATCTTACTACTCCTTTCCAAGGAGAGACTTTTAATAATACTTTATCTCCTACTTGAAATTCCAACGGTTTGCGTCGGTTATCGGCATAGCTCTTCTGTCGATCACGTGCTGCTTTCAGTCGTTCCTTGACTTGAATGATCTTATCGGTTGTTTCTTGCACTATCTCAGGTCCAGATAGTCGCTTTTCCCCAATTTCTGCCCAACAGACTGGGGTTCGGCACTTTCGTCCATAAAGTGCTTCGAATGGTGCAGCATTGTGTGATAACTATTATTATAAGAAAATTCTATTAAAGGTAAGTGGTCATCCCAATTACCTCCGAAATCAATTACACAAGCTCTAAGCTTGTCTTCCATTGTCTGAATTGTCCTTTCGCTTTGCCCGTCTGTTTGAGGATATGATAAGCTGTGCTTAGATTTAACTTGGTTCCCATGGCTTTTTAGAAACTTGCCCAAAAATGAGAGGTAAAACGACTATCCCTATCAGAAACAATTGATAAAGGAATTCCATGTAAAGAAACTATTTCATTTACATATAATTTGGCTAATTGTTCCATACTGAAAATTTCTTTCATTGGTAGGAAACTTGGTTAGCGTATCTACAATCACCCAGATTGTATCATTACCTTTTCTTGTTTTGGGTAATTTGGTAACAAAGCCCATTGTTATCAATTCCAATTTCCACACTGGCATTTCTAGCTGTTGCAACAAACCTGAGGGTTTCTTTTGTTCAGCTTTAACTTGTGAACAGGTTAAACATTTAGAAACATAGGTTGCTATATCCTTTTTCATTCCTATCCACCAAAAATTCTTTCTTAAATCCTGGTACATTTTATCACTTCCTGGATGCATCGTATATTTAGACTTATGGGCTTCTTCTATTATGCGATGACGTAGGTTTCCTAATTTAGGTATCCACATTCTCTTTTCATGGAATCTCCAAATTCCATCTGTTCCTTGTTCTAATTCCTTAATCATTCCTTTTAGCTTTTCAGTATCTTCCTTAATTACTGATTCTTGTGCCTTCCTAATTTGCTCATTTAAATCTACTTGTAGATTTAATTTAAGAGAACGTACCCTCTTTGGCTTTTCATAATACATTCGGCTTAAAACATCTGCCACTACATTTGTTTTTCCTTCATGATATTGGATATCACAATCATAATCGCTAAGCATCTCCATCCAGCGTCTTTGTCTCATATTTAACTCCTTTTGTCCAAAAACATATCTTAAACTTTTATGATCAGTAAATATGGTAAACTTACTACCATAAAGGTAATGTCTCCAAATTTTTAAAGCAAAAATTATAGCTCCTAATTCAAGATCATGGGTTGAATAATTCTCTTCATGATTCTTAAGTTGTCTAGAGGCGTAAGCTATAACCTTTTGGCGTTGCATCAACACACATCCATAACCTAATTTAGAAGCATCATAATAAACTACTAAATCTTCAGTTCCTTCTGGTAATGCTAGTATGGGTGCGTTGGTTAATCTTTGTTTAAGAATTCTAAAAGCTTCTTCCTATTTTGGTCCCCATTCAAACTTAATAGATTTACAGGTTAACTTAGTGAAAGGAATGGCTATTCTAGAAAAATCCCGAATAAATCTTCTACAATAATCGGCCAATCCTAAGAAACTTCTAACCTCGGTTCGTGATTCAGGGGTCTTCCATTTGGTAATTGCCTCGATCTTGGTTGGATCTACATGAATTCCTTCATGGTTTACTAAATGTCCAAGACACTGTACCTGTTCTAACCAAAACTCGCACTTAGAAAACTTAGCATAAAGCTTTTCCTTTCTTAGTAATCTTAAAAGTGCGTGCAAATGCTCTGCATGTTCTTCTTTACTCTTAGAGTAAATTAGAATATCATCTATAAAAACAATTATGAATTTATCCAAATATGGCTTACATATTCGGTTCATCATGTCCATAAATGCAGTTGGGGCATTGGTTAAACTAAATGGCATGACAGTAAATTCATAATGGTCATACCTCGTTCTGAATGCGGTTTTAGGAATGTCCTCTTCCTGTACCTTTAATTGATGATATCTTGACCTTAAATCGAGTTTAGAGAAAAATCGAGCTCCTTGCAGTTGATCGAATAGATAATTAATTCTCGGTGATGGGTACCGGTTATTAATTGTGACCTTGTTCAATTCACGGTAGTCAATGCACATACGCATCGATCCGTCCTTCTTTTTAACGAATAAAATCGGCGCTCCCCATGGCGATGAGCTTGGCTGTATAAATCCTTTCTCCAACAATTTGTTTAATTGTTTCTTCAGTTCCTGCATTTCTGCAGGTGCCAAACGCTAGGGTGCTTTGGCAATCGGTGCTGTCCCTGGTAGCAGGTGGATTCTGAATTCAACTTCTCTGCCTGGCGGTAGTCCTTGTAATTCTTCTGGAAATATATCTGAAAACTGAGACACTACTGGAATGTCTTTTAGCTCTTTTCCATTAGTGTTAGTGATTATGGAAATCAAATACACTAATGATCCTTTTCTTATATAGCTTGCAGTTTTAATCACAGAGATGAATTTTGTGGATCTAAATGGTTTATCTCCTTTAATTGTGATCTTTTCACCCTTTGGTGAAGTTACTTGAATTGACTTTTGACCACATAAAATACTGGCTTTATTGGCTATTAACCAATCCATTCCTAATACGATATCAAATCCTGTCAGATTCATTGGGTACAGATTTGTAATATACTTTTGATTTAAAATTTCTATTCTTGCTCCTTGCAAGATTTCAGAAATCCTAACAGTTTCTCCATTAGTTGTCTCTACTAGACATTCTTGTGGAAGTTTAGTTAATGATTGATTAAGAAATTTGCTAAACGTAGTATTAATAAAACTTTGGTTTGCACCAGAGTCAAATAATACTTTAGCAAAAATATCATTAACTAAAAACGTACCGGCTATCACATCCGGAATCATCTTGGCTTCATCTGCTGCCAGAACAAATGCTCTAGCATTTTTAGTGTTCTTGTTGTTCGGAGTTGGAGCCAATTTTGGACAATTTGGCTTGATATGACCTTTTTCTCCACAATTGAAGCACAACCCATTACTAGATTTCCTTATGCAATCTTCTTCCTTGTGTCCTGGTAACTTACAGAAATTGCAGTGAGTGGAGCATCTTCCTGAATGCTTCTTCTTACAAGCTTTGCAGTATGGTGCCGAGATAGAACCTACATTCCTACGGTTGGAATTACCATAGCAGAATTCCTGGGTAAGCCTTTGTGATAGGTTTTTCCTCTGGTCTTCTTCTCGTGTACGGACTAATTCATCAGTCAAGGTGTTTGTTAATTCTACAGTTTCTTCTATGGTTTGAGGTCTAGCTGCCTTGACCACATGTCTAATCTCTCTAATTAATCCCCAGATGTAATGGGAGATAAATACCGGTTCAGGTGATGCAAGGGTTGGTACTATTCTAGCATATTCAAAGAATAACTTAGTATACCCCTTACTATCCACTCCATTCATCCTAAGGTTTAGGAATTTGTTTGCTATTTGTTCCTTTTCATTGGGAGGGCAGAATTTCCTTTCTACCATATTTTTAAATTCCTCTCATTCCATGTTGTATACCTTATTACTTCCTCTAGACTCGAAGATAGTGTTCCACCAATCTAAGGTTGAATTCTTAAATAGATTGTAAGCAAACATTATCTTGTCTTCTTCAGCACACTTGCTTATTTTTAAAACAGCCTCAGTCTTTTCTATCCAGCGTAGAGCTGCTATGGGTTCTACATTGCCCGAGAATTCTATAGGTTTGCAGGACCAGAATTCTTTGTAAGAACAACCATAAGGCATGGTTCTTCTTCTTTTGGGAATGGGCACTTGAAGTACAGGGCCATTGTTTACGCTGTGTTCTGGTTGAGTTGGCCGCTTACTGTTATGCTTACTTTTATTATCAACTTATTTAACAGTTTGGATAATAAATGGCATTGCATCTATGATTCCTTGTGCCACTATGTGTTGGATGGCACTATTATCCACTTGGTTTCCATTATTATTGATACTCGGATCCTCATTAACCAAGTTAATGTTACTCTGGTTATCGTTATTCAGATTTCCTTGATTTCCTTCGTCGGCCATCTGAATTTTAAACAGTTACCACGTATTAATATCACAAAATAATATTTAATATATAGCCAATCACATGACACGCATTTTGGTCAAAAGCGTCGATCATTGCGACTTTACTATATTCATATAATATGCATGTATTACACACCAGTACTGAAATTAAAATTACAATACCAACTGAAATAAAACTACACTAATAGTAGTAGGCATCCGTAGTTTTTTTTTTCATACACATACACACATATTATTATTATTATTATTATTATTATTATTATTATTATTATTATTATTATTATTATTATTATTATTATTATTATATTACTACCATTTCCACCATCACATTCATGGATATAGATTCATCCAGAAATCCATATTGCGCTCGTCGTACTTCCAGACGAGTCGCTCTCCCACCTGTTGAATTCTTTCACTACTCTCTAAAATTTCCTCACCAAATGTCCTAAGTTCTTGTACGTTTTCTGCACTCATTGGGGGTGCATGTTCTAGGACTGGGTTCGGAATCTGTGGTGCAGGTTCCTGGTATGGAGGTGTAGGTGCCTGGAGTTGGTAAGGATTCTATAAAATCTCCCTAATGTATACATTGTTATCGTAATAGGGATCTAGAGGGTCCAAACCTGGGTAGGCTCCTAAGTTTGGCATGGGTGTGTCTTCATGTATCGGGTAGTGTTGCACATAGTCCCTAACGTCATCCCACCACGGGTCGTAATTTGGGTCTAAGGGATTTGGTGCCGGTACCCTAGGTATCTCTTCCAGGTTGAAATCATGCATTTTTACTTGATTTTCAGGGTTTTCTATTTCCATTGGTTGGTCAGGAATTGGTGGTTGTGGTTGTGGTTGGGGTGCTATCATTTGTTCTAGATTAGGGTCAGCTGCAGTGGTTGCTAGGATGTGGATGTTGGCTATACCCCTATTGATCATATCCTGGGCATAGGAATCTGTCTCTCTCTTGGCTGCTGCTAGTACTCTCTGGTCTTGTAACTTTTTCATACGTTTTCTACGCTCATGTGCTCCCCTACTGAACCATCCCCTCTTTTTCTGAGGAAATGGATCTTCTGACTGAGCCTTAAACATGAATATTCCTTCTTCCGTATCAGCAGAGTACCCCGAGAGGGCAGGCTGAGAAGAGGCACCTTCGCTTCTAGGCGAACCAGACAATTAACGGTACGTGTCAGATGGTCCTTGGTCGCTCATACTGTAAACTAACAAATAGTCAAATAACACATAACAAATAAATACAATTATGCACTTATTTCTGTAATTTATTTCCTAACAGATTGGATTTTGATGTCAACAGAACGCTTCTGTGGCTGAATCAGTGGCTTAGCTCTGATACCACTTTCTGTCGCAACACCCGATCCCTAATTTCCGGGAGTAGGCGGCCGCGAGCCAGTTTCGGTGGTATCGCGTATTGTCTAATTTGGCAGCGGAATATTCATCAGGACCGTAGTTAGGAAATATTTGATCAGAGTATAATACCACATTTGCATAATATTAAATGCATGGGATAAAACCCAAGTTTGCAGTACACACATTTTCATAGGAATACATCCTTATTTTAATAAAAACATTTATTTTATTTTAGGTAATTTTATTGCCACTTTTCCAAGCCTTCAGTGCTGTCCAGCTGGCTTCTATTTGGCTTTCACATTTTGTTACCTAAAACGCGTTTAAAAATATTTTGTCAGTGGGAAATACTGGTGAGTGAATCCCAGTTTAATCAAGTTTTAATAAAAACCACTGTACAGTATTGAGGGTGATCTCGCAATTACATTTGTTTCCAAGTTATATCAATTAACATCCATGGTACTGTCAGACCCGACTTGTGGAAATGTTACCCCTCGCAAGGCAGTAACATAACTTTGAATACAAAACTCCAACATACTCATGATAATTGTATTCTTACAAATACTCAATAACTGCCTAATATATAATTAATCGTGTGAGGTTTTGTAAAAACAATTTATAAAAAGGTTTACACAAAAAGAGGGATTACTCGCAAAAAGATTTACACAAAAAGAAGGATTACTCACATTGCGGTCTTAGATTATCCTTTAGGGTTTCCTGGTGACAATCTATAATTTACACAAATGCGCACGTGTTAGTATAATAACCCATTTTAACATTAGTAATACCCTCCCAGAGACGGCATTCCAACGACTACGTCGGGCAGAACCACGACAGCCGTTACGGAACCCTAGATCAATCGGGTAGTGTATCTTATACGTATCCAGGGATTATAATACTTACAACGGAGCAGAACTTCGCTATTTAGGGGGGTATTATACCCGACTTTAGCTTATAATATCAGAAATTCGTTGAGAGAATTGAATTTGAGCGAAGAAAACTGAAATCCCGAGCTCCCACTTTATAGGGCCTGTTTTCAAGTTTCACGCGGCCCGCGTAAAGTGTAACCTAGGGGTTACGTGGCCCGCGTTAACACTGGTCAACATCGTAGCTTGTCCGGGTCATTGTCTAGCTTCGACGTGTGTTGGGCCACATGGCGGCCTAGGGTTTGGCCACTTTTTTCCTTGTCGCGGCCCGCGTAAGGGTTGAGGTGTGGCTTACGCGGCCCGCCTCAAACCAAAAAATCAGACATTTTGGGATATTTTAAAATATATTAGGGTGTCGGAAAATTTATGAGGGTATCGGTTTTCTTTAAGGTTGTTATACACGTTATGAAGTTCAAACGAACTTCGTGTTGACCATAAACTGGTCAATGCAGAAAGTCAAACAAAGTATGACTTTCGCGCTAAAACGCGTAACAGAACGAAAGAGTACTCACAACGGGGTCTAAGCTATGGAGTTTTGATCCGATTACTCTCAGGTATGAAGTGTATACTTCAACTTAGAGAGCTAAATCAGATCAAAGTGCGAGTTTCAAGTGCAAAGGGGTGGGGTTTATATAGAGTTCAGAGAGCCGTTAAGATCGTTCATCGAAAACCGCGCTTTGATCTCAACCGTACATGTGCACCCATGGTTTTATAATACCATGGGCACCTAAAATGGCCCATAGTATTGAAAATACCATCTGCAAGTACCAAAATCAGTTGGAAACAGCTGGAAATAGATTCTGTACAGATCTGCTGATCTCACACGGCCCGCATAAGACCCAAGAGCAGCCTACACGGACCGCCTGGGCTGCACAGATCAGCAAATAGCTTATATAATTACAGTTTCAGTCCCTGTAGTTGATTTAGGCCCATTTTGACCCATTTAAGGCCCGTTAAGCCAACTTCAAGGCCCTACAATGATGCCTAAACATAGTGGACTTGAAACATGCTCAAAAATATGCCGGATGTCGGTTCGTTTGGTCGTACGGACGCATTATTTGCTTAATTACGACGAAATACGCACGAACGCGAAAAACGATCCAAATTACGCGACGAATGGATTTTTCTCATGCCAATCACTAAAATAAAATATTTTAATGATTACATAAATTTTTGGATGTCCGGATGTATTCAGAACGTAAGTTATGCGCGAAAATGCAAACTTATGCACTTTTTTGACGCTTTTAGTCCCTAAATGACTAAAAAGTTTATTTTAGCACACCGAACCCCTCAAAGCCTATTTCTAAGCTATGTGAAGGATATTTAGGGTATGTTTAATTTAAAATCAAGTTCCGGAATGTCCGTTACAGTACGAATCGGCATACTTTCGTAGTTTGTCGATTTTAGTCCCTGTAAGCGAATAAGCTTGATTTTGCCATACCAAAGCCTTCGAAACTTATTTCTAAGTTATGTAAAGGTTATTTAAGGTATGTTAAGCATAAATTGATGTTCCCGAGTATTTCTCACGTTAAACTGATTACGTTTACGCACCAGTTTGCGTCTAATTCTCCAGAAAGCGATATAGAGTTTGAAATTGAACAAAAATCAAAACATGAAAAATGTCAAACATAAACAAACAAACATTGGGGTCAAATAACATTATTTCATTGATAACTAAACTATTTACAATTATTACAAGCACAGGTGTCACATATGGCAGAATACATTGTTGTTTATAACGCAACCTGTCATGGAATGTTGCTTAGGAATCTGATCACTGGACTCAAAATCGTTAATTCCATTTCTAGACCATTGAAGCTTTACTGTGATTATCAGTTGCCGTTAGTTTCTCGAATAGTAACAGTTTGGCTGGAGCTGGTTTATGTCTTGATACAAAGTATTTGTTCGTACGTGAACAAGTTGAGGAAAATAATCTTTGTATTACGTATATTAGTACTAAAAATATGCTTGCGTATCCGATGACTAAAGGTCTCCCACCTAAAGTTTTTGAAGAACATTTTTCGAATATGGGATTTACTAAAGACCTTATTTAATGGCATATGGTACTAGCTTATGTTTTAATTAATAAAATTTCCTCAGTTTGATTTTATATGTCTTTAACATGTGTTATACCGGTGTAATGACCTATAGACAAATATAAATACAAATCAAACCCTAAAGGGCTTATGCGTATTTTGATCATAACTATTAAGTTTTAAATTGAGGTTGTAGTATGACTAATGGGGGTCCTGAGTCACATAATGATTCAACGGCTGTATTTCTCTGCTACGGTTCTTGGTTTAAACATTCCGTACACGAAATGAACAGTAATTTGTGCTTAAATGACTGTGCATGATCTGGTTTACCAGACAAATAAATTTCTGAATTCCATGCAAGTGAATTCATGCATGATATAAGCTACAAGAATTACTTCATGATAGCGTTGCGTCAAAAATATTAGTAAACTCACCGGTAAGACACATCGTATCAACAGAACTGCAGAAAGCGGTCAGACATTAGAATTGGAGCCTAGGTCTAGGTCCAACGTCAAGAATGCATTAAAACCCAAGAGTACATACAAGGGTTTTAATATAGACCTTCCGAAAGCTAAAATACGCACTAAAAAGCACCCGAAACGCACTTTAAGCGCAGAATTTACTTAAATTCAGCTATAATCAACATTATGACAATGAAACATTGTGCAGAGATGATGATTTATCATCGAGAATACTTCCCTAAGTGTCGGGAATTGAAAGTGTCACAAAAGAAACTTGAAAGACACTAAACGGTGCAATTTAGCACTTTAACGAACCGGTATTTAACCAAACAACCGGACATTACCCGAAACATAAAAATATTGTCAATGACACTGTTTTTCCTTTTCTAAGCCAGTTAGGGTCCCCGAATACCCTAACACCCGATATAATTCACAACACACATAATACACTAAATTAATCACCTAACTATCTTAACTAGTTACCTAACTAAATGGTTAAGATCTAACCATATAACCCCCCCCCCCCCCAACGAATTGGTTTCCCTAGGGAACACACCATCCAACCTTTGATTATTTAAATCATGTATGTCTTATATCTAGAGGACATATTGTTTAATGGATAAAAGCTCTAAATGGATTATAAGTATCCCCACAAGATCATTCATTCATTCACTTGCACCAACACAAAATTGAGCTCTCTCTCTCCCTCTCCTTGTGAGTTCGGCAGCCACACACCACCACCAAACCGCCACTTTCAAGTCCCTTTCTAGCCATATTAAATACACACAAAGGTGTAAGAGGTCCAACAACGAACCTCGGTGCTCTCGAAAGTGGAAGGACCTTCTCCATTCGCTATTAACCACTCGTTTTCTTCACTCGAACTCCCCTAGCCTTGTGCTAGTGGTAAGCACTTAGATCCTTGTGTTTTACTTGTTGTTTATGTGGTTAAAGATGTGTAGTGATCGAATGATAAGAAAGTTTAAAGAACTTAAACAAAGTCTTGGATATTAACTAGCACATGATAAAGGAGTGTTAGAATGATGATGAAACATGATAAAACTGAAATATTTAAGTGTTGATCTGCTGTACATAACTTTTGTTACGAGATAAGTCATTTTTAGGATGAATGGTAATCGTAAATGTACTTTTTAATGGCGTTTATACTACAAAAAGCATGCTGATTCGCTTTTCCAGCCGACTTAAACTGGCTGTAACAGGACTTAACTGAAACGAAAAATGTATTTTCTTAAGTCTATAATGTGTTATTATGAAATACGGTTCTAATGGCACCGGAATCATAATTTTTGGACTCCGTTTACTATTTTTAAGGTGTCTTTTCGTAACAGCAGCTAGAGCTGCATTTCTGCTGCTGAAAATGTGCGTCCTGTTTTCTGTCATAACTTGTATTCTGCGTGGAGTCTGATCATGAAATTTATACTGTAGTTGGTCACTGTTGTATTTGTGATTCTGCCACTGGAATTTCGTAAATCGGACTCACGATGAATTTTTAATGAATTATTTCGTAAACTGCAATCAGAAAGCGACAAATCTGATTGCAGTCCAGAAAATAAATTCTCATAAAATATTGGATCGTTTAAGACGTTCTGTAAAAAAATGGGAATTTTTGTAGTAAGATAACTATTTTATTAAAATGCCCGAAAACAACCCAATTTTGTATATTTAAACTGAAAGGATATAAGTATGTATATTTGTGAGGAAAAATATATATATTTTGGTCGCCACATTTTGTGCTAAGTGTATGTAGTATGTATTATACTTGATAGTGTATTAGGACTTAAGAATACACTAAATACTCATGAGAAGTGAAAACACAAATATACACATACACCATACTTAGGCAAAATACATAATTCGGGTGCAAAGTGCAAAATACAAGAGACTTATAATTATTCTCGAGGAAATAATATAAGTAAGACACTTAGTTAAAAATATAAGTTATTTTTAACACAAAAATACGTACACAAGAGATAGTGACTGTACTTGTGCGATACAAGTCTAGTGACTAACGTTAAGAAAACACGTATAGGTCACGACGCTAGATAAGCAAATCCGGTGAAGTTTACGACGCAAGGAACGCAAAGTTGTGAGTTCATGCTCCCCCTTTTCTCTTACTGTTTTTGGTTTTATAACTCTCGGGGGTGAAATACATGTTACAAATATTATAATTTTTACAAAGGGTAAAAATACAAGAAGCACTCTTGGTGAGAACGAGAACCGAGTGCAATATGATTTAAGAATACGAGAAGCACTTGTGGTGAGTGCAATATGATGAGCTTTAAGAAAAGCCTAGAAAATACTAGATCATGTGAGCTTAAACTAGATATTGAGATGCCATTAATACATAATTTGGGACGAGGGTTAGATATAACGGGTACGGCCGAGCCCCACTCAGGGTCCTTATGTGACCACTTGAGTGCTTCGGTGTCCCAGTCGAGGGAAATCGACACAGTCGAGGTTAATCGACACAGTCGAGGGTAATCGACACAGTCAAGGGAAATCGACGCAGTCGAGGTTAATCGACACAGTCGAGGGTAATCGACACAGTTAAAGGAGAAAATACTAATGCTCCCTATGTCCTCACATGCCTTGAAGGAGAATATACTAATGCTCCCTATGTCCTCACGTGCCTTAATGTCCTTGTATAAACAATCATTTAAAACGTGGGGTACACAAGAAAACTTGAATGATACTTGAGTACGTGGGGTACTCAAGCAAACGGGAATTATACTTGAGTACGTGGGGTACTCAAGAAAGACTTGAATTATACATGATACATACTATGTTTTCATACAAAGTATAAAAACGTGAAATACAAAAACGCATGAACTCGCTCAACTTTATGTTGATGTTTTCCAAAATTACATGTATTTCAGGTGACAGGATGGATGTTGGGCGCAAGTGTCGTAACTAGAAGTAGACTACAAGTTTAGATGTCATCCACTTTTGTTGAATTGTAACCTTGTCAAAGGTCGTGTTTTGAAAACTTAAATAACACGTGTTGTAATACTCAAATTTTCATGAATGGATGAACATCGTTTTGATCATGTAGTTGTTTATTACGATTGAATGCAATGATAACAAGCTAGTCACACATCATACGCTTCCGCAAAAGACAGGGTGTGACAGTTTGGTATCAGAGCTTCGATTGTAGTGTACTAGGATTCTTTCTCGAGTCTAGACTACAATCACTAGAGTTCTCTCACAAAAACATTTTACAAAAAGGTTTTCATTGCATGCACGAAAGCGCCAAGATCCACAAGTAAGACACTTTTCAAAAAGTGACAAGGCAAGGACATTAGTGAGGAATACCTTTAAAATAAGGTGCCAACCAATGCATAGTCTACACAAGTTAGACTTGCCAAAAACAAAATGACCCCCCAAAAACGAGAGTTATACGTGATATAATGCATTAAATTGCTTGATTATGCTAAGTAGCATATATGTTATTGATATACATACATACAAATA
>JARYGA010032621.1:0-22172 GCA_030545235.1 Helianthus tuberosus
AGGGATTGCCTTTGTGGTATCCCTATAGTCTCAAAGGTGTATTTTGATGCACTGGGTCTGATTGAATTCTTAAATCACATTATTGATGTATATTGATTATACTCCCAAAAGTATACTTTGATATACTCTCATGTGTGATATTGTACAAAACAACATATATTTTACCAAAACATAATTTAAATATGTTATTTATTCAACCAAAACATAGTTTAATATGTTATTTGTAAATCCAAAGTATACTTTTGATATACTACCAAAACGATTATTTTGACTACTAAAGTATATTTAATATACTATCTGTTTAACGATTTTGGAACCGAAATATATTTTGATATATATTATCTAATCGACTTTCTTAAAACCAGAGTATATTTTTATATATACTACAGACATTTTATTCAAAACATTATTTCATAAACTCATTTTACTTGATTATTTATTTATGCATCAGTCTTTTACATCATCAAATTTCTCATAAATTTTCACATGATTTTTATAAAGAAAATATTTTTAGGTTCATGACTACTTTTGTTAAAACATTCTTTTAAACTTATAAGTCATGAATCATGCATACACAAAACCTATGTATCTCACAGGCATTTTTATGCTGACGTACCTATTTTTACACATGTTTCAGGTACTGCTTTGTGATGATTGTGGATACATGCTATACATAGGATGGACTCGTGCCTTAGCGACTTTAAAACTTGAAAGATAATAATTGTATTTATTTGATTTGTTATAAACGATGAGTTCTATAGCTTAATAAAACGAAATTATTTAATCCATGGTTGTGAAACAATGATTCTGTTACAACACTCCCCGACATTTCCGCCACGTTTTGTTGTTTTACGTGGTCGGGGTGTGACAGAAAAGTTGGTATTAGAGCCAATGGTTATAGGGAATTAGGTTATTAGTAATGCTTTGACCTAGACTATAACCTTCCTAGGACCCTAACACAAGTTATCTTGTGTTTAGTTTTAAAACAATACCGTCACCTATCCTTAGGTGACAACCACAACAAGAATACAAAATTCGAATCCGCTTTGAAAATCAATCATCTATTCTAGGATGATTTATTGTAAGGTTTTGAACCTTCAAAATTTTCAAAATCTCGTCAAAGTTTGGGTCTAAAATAATGTGAACACGTGCAAACTGGAAGGGTGAATGTTGTACCCTGAGTTTTCTGTCAAAGGCTAGAGTGTTCGTACAAATCCGCAGTAACGGACCAGTCACTCTTACCTGGGAACTCTTGGGGTGAGTGTTCACTTATAGGCGAGCATGTCTTCGGAGATACATTATATTGACCCATTTACTTTGATTAGTCACTGCGTGACGTTTGTTTGTTCGAGGTAACGAACGAATGATCACCTTCCTTATGTTTTGGTCGATGTTTTTAATACCTCTTTTGTTTTTCCAATCATCGACCTCACTCGTTTCTCATGTTCCCTTGTTCCTTTTAGACAATGCCTCCTCGACGTGATGCTCAAACTTTTACAGCTGAGGAAGTCGCAGCCCTTGTTGCTCAACAAATGGCTGCAGTGCTTCCAGGTGTAGTAACTCAGATCCATGAGTTATATAACAACAATAACAACAACAACACCCAATGTAATTTCAAGACCTTCAACTCTGCCAAACCTTCGAAGTTTTCTGGATCTCAAGGAGCAACCGCGCTCCTACAATGGTTTGAAAGTTTGGAAAGCACATTCAGGCACGTACAATGCCCGAATGAGCGTAAGGTTGAGTTTGCATCCAGTGCGTTCGAGAAGCGTGCTCTTACATGGTGGAACGGTGTGATGCGTGATAGAGGTGCCGATGTGGCACTAGCTCAAACTTGGGAAGAGCTTCGGGCTCTAATGATGAAGGAATTCTGTCCTCGTCATGAGCTCAGGGCTTTGGAACGGGAATTTGACGATCTTAAACAAGACAACGGTGAACATCGAGCCTATACTGACCGTTATGAGGAATTGATCCTGTTATGTCCTGCCATGGTCACGCCTGTGGATAAGGCGATTGAGAAGTACATTGATGGTCTTCTTGATTTAGTTCAGGATATCGTTACTGGCAGTAACCCTACTACTGTCAGACAGGCCATTGAATTGTCTGCCACCCTGACTGAATCCCATATCAGGAAGGGTAAGCTTTTTCGAAAAGGCGACCCAAGACCATCTGACAAGGTTGCTCAAATTGAACCAAAGGAAAAACAGGCCGAGGAATCCAAGAAGAAGAAGCGTAAGTGTCGCAACCCCCGATCCCTTATCTGTCCCGGGAACGGGCGGACGCGAACTCAGTAGTGGTGGTATCAGTTATTTAATCTTGCAGTGGAAGTTACATCAGGACCGTAGTTAGGAAATGTTTATCAGAGTAAAACCACTATATTTGATATTAATAATAACCTGGGCAAAACCCAACATAGGGCTAAACCCTATTTTATTGAATTTTAAAACATCGTGTTTTAGATAACTTTTATAGCCACTTATTTTCCAAGCCGTCAGTGCTCGCGAGCTGGCTTTTTCCCAGTTGGCTTTCACATTGTGTTACCTGAAACATGTTTTAAAAATATTTGTCAGTGGGAAATACTGGTGAGTGAATCCCAATTTAATCAAAAACAGTTTTATCAATTACCACAGTATTGAGAGTGATTACATTGTTTATATCTACACAATTACCCATTCAGTACTTGCCACTCGACGTATCTATGGCTATGGTCATATCACACATTGGCAACTCGTCATCCAATTGTGAAGATTATCAAGTAGTGTATACAAAACCCCATAATACCGGTGATAATTGAAGAATTACACGACTCACATACTGGTAATATGATATAAACAATTGAGGTTTTATAAAAACAGTTGACACAAAAGGAGATTACTCACATTGCTATCTTAGATTTTCCGTAAGGGTTTCCTGGTGAAAATCTATAATTTACACAAATGCATATTTGTTAGTATAATAACCCATTTTAACATTAGTAATACCCTCCCCGAGACGGTATTCCAACGACTACGTCAGGCAGAACCACGACAGTCGTTACGGAATCCTAGATCAATCGGGCAGCGTATCTAATACGTATCCAGGGGTTATAATACTTACAACAGAGCAGAACCTCGCTATTTAGAGGGTATAATACCCGCGTATAACTTCTACTACTTAGAATTTCGTTTAGAAAGAAAGAAATGAGCGAGTGGAAATGAAATCCCGAGGCTTTCTTATATAGGGCCTGAAACTGGTCTTTACGCGGCCCACGTAACATATTGGCTGGGCTTACACGGCCCGCCAGGGTAGCTAGGGCGGCAATTGGTCGCTGAGTCATCGACACGTGTCAGCACCGGGTTTCTCCGTATCTTATAGCTGTCGCGGCCCGCGAAGAATGGAGCAAGAGTTTACGCGGCCCGCCTGAACTTAAGAAATCACGAAATCAGGTTCCAACCTTCATACTGCCCGCGTAAGAGTTGAGGTGAGTTCTACGCGGCCCGCCTCAGCTTAAAAATCATATTTTTAATTTATTCTTAATGCTATACTTTATTTCAGGCTCGGTTTTCACATACGGGGTGTATTTAAAGACATATTGGGGTATGTAAAATATATTAGGGTGTCAGAAAATATTCGAGGGTGTCGGTTTTCTTGAGGGTTGTTACATTCTCCCCACCTTGTTTTAGAGCTCGTCCTCGAGATCTATTGGAACAAGTGTGAATATTTTCGTTGCATTTCAGATTCAAGTTCCTATGTGTACTCAGGTCCTCTTTTGGAGTCCCACTTCACTTTGACTAGAACTAATCTCTTGTGCTTGAGATTCTTAACTTGAATGATCTTGTCAGTTGTTTCTTGCACTATCTCAGGTCCAGATAGTTGTTTTTCCCCAATTTCTGCCCAACAGACTGGGGTTTGGCACTTTTATCCATAAAGTGCTTCGAATGGTGCAGCATTGATACTTGTGTGATAACTATTATTATAAAAAAATTCTTATTAAAGGTAAGTGATTTTCCCCAATTACCTCCGAAATCAATTACACAAGCTCTAAGCATGTCCTTCATTGCTTAAATTGTCCTTTCGCTTTGTCCGTCCATTTGAGGATGATAAGTTGTGCTTAAATTTAACTTAGTTCTCGTTGCCTTTTGGAAACTTGACCAAAAATGAGAAGTAAAATGACTATCTCTATCCAAAAAAATTTGATAAAGGTATTTCATGTAATGAATTTACTTCATTTAACTAATTCCATACTGAATGTTTCCTTCATTGGCAGGAAATGTTCTGACTTGGTTAGCCTATCTACAATTACCCAGATTGTATTATTTCCTTTGTTTTGGGTAATTTAGTAACAAAATCCATTGTTGTCAACTGGCATTTCTAACTGTTGTAACAAACCTGAGGGTTTCTAGTGTTCAGTTTTAACTTGTGAACAAGTTAAACATTTAGAAACATAGGCTGTTATGTCCTTTTTCATTCCTATCCACCAGAAATTTTTCCTTAAATCCTGGTATATCTTATCACTTTCTGGATGTATTGTATACTTAGACTTATGGGCTTCTTCTAATATATGATGACGTAGGTTTCCTAATTTAGGTATCCACATGAATTCCTTCATGATTTACTAAGTGTCCGAGAAACTGTACTTGTTTTAACTAAAACTCGCTTTTTGAAAACTTAGCATAAAACTTTTCCTTTCTTAATAGACTTAAAAGTGCGTGCAAATGCTTTGCATGATTCTCTTAGAGTAAATTAGAATATCATCTATAAAAACAATTATGAATTTATCCAAATATGGCTTACATATTCGGTTCATCATGTCCATAAATGCAGCTGGGGCATTGGTTAAACCAAATGGCATGACAGTAAATTCATAATGACCATACCTTGTTCTAAATACGGTTTTAGGAATATCCTCTTCCTGTATCCTTAATTGATGATATCCTGATCTTAAATCAATTTTAGAGAAAAATCGAGCTATTTGCAGTTGGTCGAACAGATCATCGATTCTTGGTAATGGTTACCAGTTCTTAATCGTGACCTTCGTTCAATTCACGGTAGTCAATGCACATACTCATTGATCCGTCCTTCTTTTTAACGCATAAGATCGGCGCTCCTTACGGCGATGAACTTGTCTGTATGAATCCTTTCTCTAATAATTCGTTTAACTGTTTCTTCAGTTGCTGCATTTCTGCGGGTGCCAAACGGTAAGGTGCTTTGGCAATAGGTGCTGTCCCTAGCAGTAGGTGAATTCTGAATTCAACTTCTCTGTCTGGCGATAGTCCTGGTAATTCTTCCGGAAATACATATGAAAACTGAGACACTACTGGAATGTCTTTTAGTTCTTTTCCTTTAGTGTTAGTGATTATGAAAATCAAATACACTATAGAACCTTTTCTTATATAGCTTGCAGTTTTCATCACAGAGATGAACTTAGTGGATCTAGAGGGTTTATCTCCTTTAATTGTGATCGTTTGACCTTTTGGCGAATTTACTTGAATTGACTTTTGATCATATAAAATACTGGCTTTTATTGGCTGGTAATCAATCCATTCCTAATACAATATCAAATCATACCAGATTCATTGGGTAAAGATTTGTAATAAACTT
Organism: Helianthus tuberosus; assembly: GCA_030545235.1. Lineage (NCBI taxonomy): Eukaryota > Viridiplantae > Streptophyta > Magnoliopsida > Asterales > Asteraceae > Helianthus > Helianthus tuberosus. Next base: position 5,581 of record JARYGA010032621.1, read on the forward strand.
ATGGTTTAGAATTTCTATTCTTGCTCCCTGCAAGATTTCAGAAATCTTAATGGTTTCTCCATTGGCTGTCTCTACTAGACATACTTGTGGTAGTTTAGTTAATGACTGATTTAGAAATTTGCAAAACAAAGTATTAATAAAACTTTGGTTTGCACCAGAGTCAAATAACACTTTAGCAAAAATATCATTTAACTAAAAACATACCAGTGATCACATCCGGGATCATCTTTGCTTCTTCTGCCGTTAGAACAAATGCTCTAGCATTTTTAGTGTTCTTGTTGTTCGTAGCTGGAGCTAATTTTGGACAGTTTGGCTTGATGTGACCTTGCTCTCCGCAGTTATAGCATATCCTGCTGTTTTTCTTCCTGCAGTCTTCTTCCTGGTGTCCCGATATTTTGCAGAAGTTACAGTATATGGAGCATCTTCCTGAATGCTTTCTCTTGCAATACCTACAGTAGGGTGTAGAGGTAGAACCTATATTTTTCTCACGATTAGAATTTCCAGAACGAATTTCTTGTGTGAGCTTCTGGGTTACGTTCCTTCTCTGATCCTCCTCTCGGGTACGGATTAATTCATCAGTCAAGGTATTTGCTAGTTCTACAGCTTCTTCTATGGTTTGAGGTCTAGCTGCCTTGATTACATGTCTTATCTCTCCAATTAATCCCCATATATAATGGGAGATTAACACTGGTTCTGGTGAAGCAAGAGTTGGCACTATTCTAGCATATTCAAAGAATATTTTAGTGTATCCCTTACTATCTACACCAGTCATCCTAAGGTTTAAGAATTTGTTTGCTATCTGTTCCTTTTCATTGGGTGGGCAGAATTTCCTTTCCACCTTGTCCTTAAACTCCTCCCATTCCATATTATAAGTTTTATCAATTCCCTTAGTTTGGAGGATAGTGTTCCACCATTCTAATGTTGAATTCTTAAATAAATTAGAAGCAAACAGTATCTTATCTTCTTCAGCACATTTGCTTATTCTTAAGACTGCCTCAGTCTTTTCTATCCAGCGTAGGGTTGCAATGGCCTCTTCGTTGCCCGAGAATTCCATTGGTTTGCAGGACCAGAATTCTTTGTAAGAACAACCATAAGGCATGGTTCTTCTTCTTTTGGGAATGGGCGCTTGAAGTATGGGTCCATTGTTCACGCTGTGTTCTGGTTCAATTGGTCGCTTACTGCTATATTTACTCTTGTTATCAGCATCCTTAACAGTTTGAAGAATAAATGGCATTGCATCTATAATTCCTTGTGCTACTATGTGTTGGATAGCACTATTATCCACTTGGTTTCCATTGTTATTGAGGCTAGGATTCTCATTATCCAAGTTAATGTTACTCTGGTTATCATTATTTAGATTTCATTGATTTACTTCGTCGGCCGTCTGAATTTTTAAAACATCTACCAAATATTAATATCATAGAATAATATTTAATATAGCAAATCACATGATACACAATTTAGCCAAAAGTGTCGATCCTTGCGACTTTACTTTATTAATCTATTTCACACCAGTACTGAAATTAAAAATTTCAATACTGACTGAAATAAATAATAATAGGCATCCGTACATACATTTATTTTATTATTATTATTACTATTACCGTTTCTACCATCATATCTATGGATATGGATTCATTCAGAAATTCATATTGCGTTCATCGTATTTCCATACGAGTCGCTTTCCTATCTGTCTCATTCTCTTATTACCATCTAGAATTTCCTCACCAAATGTCCTAAGTTCTTGTACGTTTTCTGCATTCCTTGGGGTTGCAGGTTCTAGGACTGGGTTCGGAATCTGGGATGCGGTTTACTGATATGGGGTGTAGGTGCCTGAAATCGATAAGGATCTTCTAAAATTTCCCCAAGGTACATATCATGGTAATAGGGATCTAGTGGGTCCAAACCTGGGTAGGCTCCTAAGTTTTGCATGGGTATGTCTTCATGTATTGGGTAACGTTGCACATAGTCCCTATTGTTATCCCACCAGGATTCGTAATTTGAGTCTAAGGAATTTGGATGAAATGAGGTTTCCTTATCTTTTGGTGATCTACCTAATTGATGATAGATGTCTGAAATTCTTTTCTTACTCATACTGTAAACTAACAGATAGTCAAATAACATATAACAATAATTACAGTTATGCACGTATTTCCATAATTTATTTCCTAACACAAAATATAACTTTAAGTGTCAGCAGAACACTTCTTTGGCTTAGACCAGTGGCTAGGCTCTGATACCACCTTCTGTCGCAACCCCCGATCCCTTATCTGTCCCGGGAACGGGCGGACGCGAACTCAGTAGTGGTGGTATCAGTTATTTAATCTTGCAGCGGAAGTTACATCAGGACCGTAGTTAGGAAATGTTTATCAGAGTACAACCACCATATTTGATATTAATAATAACATGGGCAAAACCCAAATTTCTTATTACAACATAGGGCTAAACCCTATTTTATTGAATTTTAAAACATCGTGTTTTAGATAACTTTTATAGCCACTTATTTTCCAAGCCGTCAGTGCTCGCGAGCTGGCTTTTTCCCAGTTGGCTTTCACATTGTGTTACCTGAAACCTGTTTTAAAAATATTTGTCAGTGGGAAATACTGGTGAGTGAATCCCAATTTAATCAAAAACAGTTTTATCAATTACCACAGTATTGAGAGCGATTACAATGTTTATATCTACACAATTACCCATTCAGTACTTGCCACTCGACGTATCTATGGCTATGGTCATATCACACATTGGCAACTCGTCGTCCAATTGTGAAGATTATCAAGTAGTGTATACAAAACCCCATAATACCGGCGATAATTGAAGAATTACACGACTCACATACTTGTAATATGATATAAACAATTGAGGTTTTATAAAAACAGTTGACACAAAAAGGAGATTACTCACATTGCTATCTTAGATTTTCCGTAAGGGTTTCCTGGTGAAAATCTATAATTTACACAAATGCATATTTGTTAGTATAATAACCCATTTTAACATTAGTAATACCCTCCCCGAGACGGTATTCCAATGACTACGTCGGGCAGAACCACGACAGCCGTTACGGAATCCTATATCAATCGGGCAGCGTATCTAATACGTATCCAGGGGTTATAATACTTACAACGGAGCAGAACCTCGCTATTTAGGGGGTATAATACCCGCGTATAACTTCTACTACTCAGAATTTCGTTTAGAAAGAAAGAAATGAGCGAGTGGAAATGAAATCCCGAGGCTTTCTTATATAGGGCCTGAAACTGGTCTTTACGCGGCCCGCGTAACATATAGGCTGGGCTTACGCGGCCCGCCAGGGTAGCTAGGGCGGCAATTGGTCGCTGAGTCATCGACACGTGTCAGCACCGGGTTTCTCCTTATTTTATAGCTGTCGCGGCCCGTGAAGAATGGAGCAAGAGTTTACGCGGCCCGCCTGAACTTAAGAAATCACGAAATCAGGTTCCAACCTCCATACTGCCCGCGTAAGAGTTGAGGTGAGTTCTACGCGGCCCGCCTCAGCTTAAAAATCATATTTTTAATTTATTCTTAATGCTATACTATATTTCAGGCTCGGTTTTCACATACGGGGTGTATTTAAAGACATATTGGGGTATGTAAAATATATTAGGGTGTCGGAAAATATTCGAGGGTGTCGGTTTTCTTGAGGGTTGTTACAGTAAGGCTTCTCAAAACTGCGCCATAACTGCTCAGAACGATCAGGTTGCACCAAACCAACCAGCACAACCTCGTAAGAGGAAAAATTATGTTGGTACCGCACCTTTGTGCAACAAATGCAATCGTCATCATCTGGAGCAAGAGCAGTGTCACAAATGTACCCACTGTGGACGTTTGGGACATTTGGTCGATACCTGCCGTTATGCAAATCAAGCTGCTGCAAATCCTGCTGCTGTTCAAGCACGGTTCCCACCTGGGTCATGTTATAACTGTGGTGACCTTACTCACTACAGAAACAATTGCCCAAGACTTGTTAACGCAAATCCAGCACGTGGACGAGTGTTTTAACATATATGAGGCAAACGCGAACAACGATGCAGCAGTGAACAATTAGTCTTTTGTATTTCCTTGTCTGTTATCTTTTGACATTGGAACAATTCAGTTGTTATAAAATTTGATGTTCAAATTTATTTTACAAAACTGATACGATTGTGTGAATGTTTGATCCAACCCTTCGATGCCGACACTAAGACAAACTACTCGTGTGGTTTTGTCATTTTATGGTCACTTGTGATCTCCCCAAAATCTTAAATACTCGTTTCTTAAAAAAAAAAAAACAAAGTCAAATCTCTATTAAGATCTTCCTATCTTCATAGTTAGATTCTTGAAAATATTTAAAGTGCCAAACGGAATTCATGGATTGGATTCCTAGTGTGCTTTGAATACTCGTATTCTCAATTAACAAGAAAATTAACAAAATGAAGATCAAGATAAACAATTATGTGATTATGTACTTATGTGTTCTCTTATATGTTCCATGGTTCTATGTGATTCAACCAAATCCTCACAGAATCTTCCATATCTCTATATGAGGGATTCATAGTAGGATATCAAAATGTACTATCTTGTAGGATCGTTTTCAGACCCGAACGAGTCGATCAGAAGAGTTTATCTCTATACGAAAGGTGGAAACAAACATGTAGAGGTCAATTCAACAAGATTTACACTTTAAACTGTTGTATGATTGATTTCACAATGATTAAAACCTGACAACACTTCGGCAGCACTTCGTTGCACAAACCGGAAAGTTACTAATGAACTAGACATGAAGGGTATATATAGTAGGAGTGATTTCGTTTGAAAGTGGCATGGTTCCTTTCAAACGAAATTAAAACTCTTAATTTGGTTTGAAAGTGCCATTTACCTGTTCAAACGAAATTAGCTCATTTCCTCATAAATCCTACCCTATTTCTCGTACAACGCGCCCTGATCTAACAATTACAATGTAAGACTCGATACAAGACGAAGTCGACAGACGCATGCACCAACAGACTCCCCCTCGAATGTTGACGAGTCTTCAGTGTCGAGTCTTCACATCTTCAGTCTTTATCAGTCCTCTCGAACTCTTTGAAATATCTGACGCTGTAAGTATCCTCAAATCTCTTTTCTCTTTTCACCAGCACCAACAGACTCCTTCCTTTAGGTTTCTTCAGACTCCCCCTTTCGATATGCTGGGATCGCAGTCTGGCTTGTTAAAATCATAGAGTCCTCAGGTATTAGAACCTGGCTCTCTATTATCTATCCAAGATCACCTAGCTCTTATCCTGCACATTCTCTACCTCAAAATAAATTTTCTGATGATAACTTGTAAAAACAATCTCACCATCTAATGAACACTTGCAGGATTTATACAATTAAAGAATGATTTTACAACGTTAATCTTTGATGAATCACTTGAAGAAATATCGTTTTTCTTTCAAAACACACTCTCCCAATTCCCAAACCATTTGTTCATCATGTCTAGCACTCGGAATTTTAAAAATTAGTTTTCCAACATCAGTTGTCGAAAATCTTTTTGTATTTTACAAAATTTATACTAAAACACACTAAAATCTTTTTGAATTTTTGAATATAATAAAATGCAGAGAAGAAATATTTACAAACAATATTTTTACGAGTTTGTGTAAGAGGATCATATCAGTTTTTGAGACAAATCACCAACACCGTTAAGCTTTAATCATTTTAAGTTCTAAACGATTCACTTAGATTGCCAGTATACTGATCCACTTAAATTTTCACACAAACTTCAACTGTTTCGAGATTTGAGATTAATGTTTTAAGCACTTAAACTTAATCGCGTGTCCCACCTCAGAATATACTCCTGTATCCAGATCCCAATATTCAGTCTTACAGGCGAGTATACCACAAATGATATCTGTAAGGGGTTAATTGCGAAAACCATGAGAGCTCAGGTCAGAACTTCCGTTCAGCAGAGAGATGACAGCTTTGACTTTTGGTGTGTCCCCTTTAGAGGATCTTTTTTTACAACAGCATTTTATTAGTATTTTGCAATGTTTTATCATTTTTTATGCTGAGGGCGGCGCTATATTTCAAGCAACCGTAAAGTATTCTCCGGGGACTAGGCCATTGCTTCCGCATTATCAGAAGTCCCAGGATAATACCCCAGATATCACTGAGCATAAAGACCTAGTATCTCAGAAAGAGGGACCTTTCAAACAAGATTTCGGGGGTTACCCATATATCCGAGAGATGTTTCCCCACGATATAAGCAAGTTTGAAATTTAGGTTTATATCTTGTCACAATTTACTAAATGTGTAAAAACCTACTGGCACATCATCAGTGAGACCGTTTATCACATTTTAACTTTCCAATTCTTTAGCATGCTGTGATAGTCCACTGATGTACTATCATTTCCTCTTTTATACACAAAAACTCATTTTTGATTTTATCATGTTTTTGGCTTTTTCAAAATTTCAAATGTTTTTGGATTTTCAGAAATTTCTTACTCCTCCTAAAATTCAAACACATTTAAAGAAATTTGAAAACAAACTGTACAAGTAAAATGACAACCAATATCAAATCACTTCAATTCGCCATCCACTTGGCATAAACAATCAGAACTCCCCCTCACAACAAACTATTTTCCCATTGATTTCAAAACACTCAAGTTTGTTTTAATCAAATGGTTTTTCCGGAAAATAAGTTTTGTTGATTGATTTTAACCATTTGTAGGTTAGGGGATAAACTCATCATTTTGTTTTTCAACCACTTGTAGGAAATCAGATACAACTTAATGTCCCTGATTTACCACTTGTAAGAATAGTTCAATCAAGTTCAACCTAATGACCTTGATTAACCTTCAATTAAAAACACAACCTCTTTTTCAACCTCATGGCTTACCAACCAATACCATTTGTAGATTGAATTCTCAGAATGCCGATTCCACTCCTCACTTACCAACCTGGGAGTTCCGGCAAGTCATACTTGTGACTAATTTTCAATTTTTCAAAAACATAAGAAAGATGCCGATTCCTGCTCCACGATTACTAACTTGGGAGCTCCGGTAAGTCCAGGATTTTACTGTTCGTAGTAGGTACCATCCCAGTCACAAACCAGGGATGGTTCAACTTTATCTTGCTTCTTTGTTTTCTTCTCGTAAAATTTCTTGACTCCTTTTACTTTCCTGTCAACCATTTTTCCAAAAATATGGTGAACTTTGGAATTGAAGGCCTTTTCAACATCAAAATCTTCCTTTTCTGAGAAAAATTGATTTGAAATTTCAATTTTACCAACTTTTTGTTTAAAATTTTCAGCCTTCAATGGTGGAAAATGAACATCATCCATTGGAGGAACTGAATTATCAACTTTAATTTCAACCTGTGGCTCCTCTGATTTTGTGGAACCAGATTCATCACCAGAAGATAGCTCCTCTGATTTTGACGAATCAGAATCATTGCTAGAACTATCATCAGACTTTTTAACAACCCATTTTTGGTTGTCAAGGTTTCCCTTCTTCTTGTAAAATCTGTTTGAACATTCACCAATTTCAAATTTTGAATCTTTGAAAAGTTTTGTTCTATCAATTGGTGATTCAAACACAAACACTTTCTCTTTTAGTTTAGAAACTCCCTGTTTTGATTTTATTTCCTTGGAACAATTCTTGGCAATATGTCCAACAGTGTTGCATTGGAAACAGGTTCTTGTTTCTTTCATCTGATCAACAGTCTTCAACTCTTCTTGCTTCTTCGCAAGGAAATCTCTGTTTGACTGATTCCTGAACAAGTTTTCTTTCTCTTCTTCAGTAGTTGTACCTGAAACAAATATCATTTTTGATTTAAAATCACGAATATATTTTTCATTTTTCTGATGGAATAAATCCCAATCCTTTCTTTTTGAAATTACCGTTATGGTTTGGTTTCTTTCGATAACCAGAACCAGAACTGTAACCATTTTTCTTGTTTTCTCTTTGTTGAACTCTTGAGGTGTACTTTTTAGGTTTATCATTAAGATTTACATCTTTTATTTCAGAAATTTTAATTTCTGTTAGTTTAAAAACCTTTTTGATCATGTCTGGTTTGACACCTCTTATTGGAAATTCCTCATCAAAATATAATTTGTCAGAATCATTCAAAGTATATGCAACTTTAAACGTTTCGTCATTCAAATTAGACTTTGATAACAGGAATTCTTTATTGTAAACTCTTTTGCCCTGTTTGTCGGTTTGACTCGGAATACTGGACTCAGACTTTAACTCGGAATGCTGGAATTCAAATTAGACTTTGATAACAGGAATTCTTTATTGTAGCTTTTTGCCATTCTTTGTGATTGAAATGTTCGGATCAAATAATGGATATGAAGAGAAACTTGTGTTGCTATTTGATCCTTTGGATGAACTTCCGGAAGAACTCTTTGCATTGTAAGTAGTCTCTACCTTCGGTGACAAGTTGGTGGATTTATCACTGACACCACCTTTGTAATAAAGTCCGATGTCTTGTTCACCGTCAAAATCTTTCATTCTCAAAATCTTTCTCTGTTCCATCTCTTGAGCCTCAATCTTTTCAATAAATTTGCTCAATGTCAGACTGCTAAAACCTTTCTTGTTCCTCAACATCATGAGATATGTGCCCCAAGTATCGTGTGGCAATGCATCAGCTAGCTTTTCAATCAACTCCTCATTGTCTTTCTCAATGCTCAAGCTCTTCATGTTTGCTAGCAGATTGCAGTATCTTTCAATAATTTGCCTTGTGCTTTCATTTTTTAACCCACGAAACAGATCAAACTCTTTTTTCAAAAGTGATTTCTTGTTCTTAACCATCTCTTGGCTTCCATGAAACTTCGATCTTAATGCTTTCCAGATTGAGTAAGAAGTTCCATTATGTTGCAATAGAACCAAGATATCTTCCTTCGCAGCTTGTTGTAAAAGACTTAGCATCATTTTATCATATTTGTATTTCTTTCTAGCATCGGCACTTAGATCTTTAATTGCTATAACCTCTTCATCATCATTCGTCGGTCTAATGTATTTCGTCTCAACGCATTCCCAAGCATCTAAGTAGTTTGCTTGAACCCAATTCTCAAACCGTCCCTCCCAACCTTTGTATTCCTCGATGTTCATGAGTTTAGGCGGTTTTTGCATAGTCCTCGTTTCATTTTCTAGCATTGTGTTCTGTGCAAGAGTGATCAGGGTAACCGGAGTAGCGAATGCGTTGTAAAATTCCTCTTCCATTTTCTAGCATTGTGTTTTAAGGATGTAGAGTATTGTATTTGTGTTTTGTTTTGTTTTGTTTTGCTTTGTTTGGTTTTGTTTTGTTTTGGTGTTGTGTTTGTGTGTTGGCAGGTTATTACGTTTCAACCCTCGTGGATGCAATGATTCAAGTGTGGGGATGTTTGGCAACATCCCTGTTGAGATATCGGCGAATCTAAGAGATGTTTTTGAACCGGTTCGATCACCGCAGCTGCATCACTACCAACACTGCTGATTTACTAATCAGGTCGTGTCTTGTTCTCATCTTGTGCCCTTTGTATATATTCATGTTTAAGTTTTTGGTTGGGCGGTTGGGTGGTGTTTTGATGTGTTTAATTTATGGGTTGTGAAGGAATTGGTGGTGAAAATTTTTTGTGAAGCCAAGCGAAAATTGTCAAAATTTGAAAACTTGATATTGTTCCACTTGACACATCGACACTCATTCCTAGTCTTTTCTTGGTGAGGATTTGAGCCACACATGATTGTTATTGATATTTCATTGTTTGAGTGGCGGTGTGCGTTGTGTGTTAATAGAACTTGTGTGTGAATACTTGTTAAATCCTAGAATTAGCATGCTTATGAAAATGATAGGGGGACTTTTAGGAAGCCTCGTCTAGATGTGTGAGAGTGCGGGATTGGTGGGTTGGACCTCATACGTTACATATATGAGCTTGGTATTGTGAGGGGCGGGGGTTTGGTCCTTAGAAAGCCATGTTGAGCCTTAGACCATTCGATTGTGACCCGAGCCTACTTCCTACAGAATTTTACCTATTGAGATGACCCGATTTAGGAGATTTAGTATGTAGTATTGATGTTCTTGTATATATTGTTGAGTTTGATGTGTTATGAAAAGAAAAAAAAAAGGAAAGAAAAGAAAAGAAAAAAAAAAGAGAAAAATATGAGAAAAATACAAAAAGAAGTGATTGGTTGCAATAGTAGTTGAAAATGTTGAAGAAGTTGTGTATATATTTGATGGTTGCTTTGTTTAGTAGTAGAAATAAAAACCGGGTCAAATCAATTAGCTCTTGCATATATATTCCACCATTTTCCTACCTTTACACCTAGCTCCGTTGCAACCCGCAAGTCCCTTTGATTCTAAAGCATGTTAGATATTTGTTAGGAGGAAACTTGATTTGTATACAAGCTTATTGTCGCGCGCACACACACACGCATTGAGTGGTTTAGCATTATGCTAATAATTCTTGTAACCGAGAGATTTTTGTGAGGGGTGTGTCTTGTGGTATGATTGGAAGTTAGTAAAAGGACGGCACATTTAGCTTAGTTTACATTGATCGCATCGCTTGTTTTGAAATTGATTTAATGAGTTGCTTGGGACAAGCAACGGGTAAGTGTGGGGATGTGACGGGTGGTCCGTAGGACAACCCTTAAATGAGTTAAATACGTGCATATCCCATATTTTATAGGGTTATATATTGTGAATGTGATAACTACGAGTGTTCGTGTGTTTTACAGGTAAATCGTTTAATTCGGTTAAATTGGAACACGTAGGCTACGGTTGAACAAGTGGGCAACGCACATGTGAAGAAGCAGGCATCACATCATGTGGTTTTAGGGTTTTGACAACATAATCATCATCCTAAAATCAACATATCATCATCATCTCGTGAGTTGGGGTCTTGGAGTTGACTTCATGCACATGTGAGCTTAACTTTCATGAAAGATATCTCAAATCATCATCATCATTCACAAGTGGGAATGTTATCATGAGACCTCACGTGGATTTCTAGGGAATTGAAAAAGGCAGCGGACATAAGGGCTTTTGTTTCATTGGGCCGCACATGTTGGAACATTCATTGGGCCGCACATGGATTTCTAGTGGTAGCCGCATACATCTCAAGTCTCAACCATCACGTGGACTTTGATGGCATCTTACAATATCACATGAGCCATCACATCATGGATATTATATACATATATTGGCGGCTGACTTCTTGAGGTATCACGTGAATATTGGGCCCACAAATATACTTGCGCAGACTATTAATTAGAAGCAGCATGTGGACTTCTTTTATTGGGCCGATACTTTGCAATATGGGTCGCACATGTGTTAGGAGCCTTGTGAATGTTATTAAGATGGGCCGCACATGGGCTGACAACAACACAACAAGTCAACAACAATTCAACATCAAACATTACATCACCGTAACACAGGAGACTTGTGCCGTAATATATTGATGTTCACCGTAAATTACGGTGAGACCGTAATGTACGGTGGAGGCAACGCGAAAACCGTAACTGCCAACATTAAGTCAGTTTTATTATGTCTTTTCAATTATTATCATCATTGGACGGTTTTGGGGGATTAGAGGGGCGATTTTTGGCTTTTCTCTTGTGTTCTTGAGTGGTCAAAACATGAATACTTTGTTTTTGATTCCAATAAACAAAGGTTTGATTGTGATGATGATTCACCACACTATGAGCGGCTAGGTTTGCTTGGTGATCATCCCGAATGTAAGGTTTACTTGTGACAATTATGTTTTGTTCTTGAATTTCTGGAATATTAAACTGTGCATGTGTTGTTAGTTTATTATGGTGCTTGATTGGGTGTTTGTAAATTGTTGATGTATGTTTGATCATAGTTCTAAACCATACGTTCTTGGTGCCGTTGGCAATCGAGATATCATGGGAGGGATTAGGGTTGGATATATGTTGATTGGTCATCGGGTAACAACCTCGCGTTCTAGGAATCCGAGTACTTAGTTCCCTTTCATCACAAACAATTGATCTTGCATGAACTATGTCCATGTAGTTCTTTCTAGTTGAATGTTAGCACAAAAGTCGAAGCAAACCGGAAACTCAAGATAGTCATTTGTCTCGCAATTGTTCACAACTAAATTTTCATTTTTGCAATTAGCTTAGCATTCCTAAGTTTTAAAATCAAACAATCCAATTCTTGAATTTAATTTTATTGCAATTAGTTTAATTTTAGTTAACTTTAGTTAATTTAGAAATAGCACATTTTCCACAAACTCCCTATGTTCGATACCCACTTACCGCTATCTACTTAGTAGTAATTGGATTAAATTTGATTGTGACCACGACATCACGTCAAATTTTGGCGCCGTTGCCGGGGAGTAGTGCGCAACGTGTGTTATTTTCTTTCTTTTTAAGTTTGTTATTTTTCTGGTTTACGCTGGGTGTGTTAGTGTGCAGGTATTGACAGGTGCATGCGTACTAGGAGCTCTCACAAGCTATCACCTTTGGCATATGATCCGGAAATGAGTTACCAAGAGGAGTACGATTACGGTGATTATTATGATGAATATTCTCAACTTTCATATGAAGGCCCTCAGATGTACGATCAAGACTATTATCATGCTCAGTATACATTTGATCAGTATGGTTATGAATGTGTAACTCAACAACCTACTTTGCACTATCAGTCACATAAATCTGAAAGTCTTGACGAGATGATGAGAAAGAGACACATGGTTCATGTTGAAAAAGAATTAACAAAACCTCATTTGTCAATGGAAGAACGAGTAGAACTTTTGGAATGGAAATATGATTTGTTACCAAAAGAGGTGAAAGAGATGAGGCCAGGGACGTCGATATTGGAAAAACGTCAAGCAAAACAACACTGGATATATGTGCAGATTGAACAAATGACACATATGGGTGATGTAGAAGAAAAGGTTGTGAGTCCTCCCGAACTTGAAACTGAATTATTAGGGCCAAATAAGGAATATACAATTGAAATTATTGTGGAGGAACCACCTATGGAGAGCAAAGTTGAGGGCCTTTTACTTGATGAACCAATCAAAGTTGATTACAACTCTCCGGCTGTGGTGGTTATGGAAACCAAGAGTGTTAAGGATGCATGTTTAGAAACTAGGAAGGTGGCACTTCATGATGTGGGAGATTTCATTCATAAGTTATGTTTATGGGAGAGTTTGGATTTGTTGGGCACAGAAAACGAAGTAGTGAAGTGGAGAGTAAACTACCGAGCATTTGTTGGAAATTCGGTAGGAAAATGTGGATTTAAAGAATTTTGCAAAGAAAGATGGGACGTGACAAAGCACACACACAATAGAAGAATCAAACACCGTGCTTACATCAGCAACGAAAAAGGTAAATGTGCATTGAGACCACCTTGAGACATATCAGGTACGGTCGGGCTGAAGACCTAAACTTTAGCGCTGCTTGGGAGGCAACCCAAGGTGTTTTTAGATAAGTGTGGGGAAGATGTGCGGAGAGTTGTGTAAAGGTGATAATAGGAAATCGGATTATCTACAACATCTGTTGTGTCAAACTTCACCAGGTCAATGTACTCTTTCCTTAGTCTTGTTATGTTCTTTAGTATTAAAATATTGGTATTAGTTGTTAAAAAAAAATTGGGGTTTAAGTGTATAAGCTTTTAGTTGGTGTTTAAGAGTTTAAGCGATCAAATCCTCTTAAAGCCATACATTGGGGTCAATGTATCCCAAAGTGTGGGGATGGGGGAAATTTTGAAGTTTTTGAAAATTTTTAAATTAAGCAAAACATTGTGAGAATTTGAACACCTTGGACTAACCCCAAATGATGCACCGGCAACCCTTAATACCTTTTTGTTCTTGGTGAGAGTTGAAGCCACACACATGTAAATAAATAATACTTGTCTTTGATGAGAGTGGCAACGGGTGGGGGGTGCATTAGAACTTATGCCTTAATACGGTTTGAGTCCTTAGTTGAATGTGAATGTAAAAAGGATAAGGGCAATTAGGTAGCCTCGTCTTGTTGAGTGCGAGTGTGGGATTTGGGGGTTTGGACCTCATTAATTATATATATGAGCATGGTTGCGAGAGGGGCGGGGGTTTGGACATTTAGTTGCCCAATTTTGTGCCTAAAAGCCTATCGTTTGTTACCCCTTAGCTAGTCACCTAAAAATTTACCCGACTTGACCCGGTCTTATAGTGTTAGTGGTTGTTTAGTAGTATGTAATCTTGTTTGATGTTATGTTGAATGTTTGCTAGTCTAAAAAAAAAAAAAAAAATTCAGAAAAAAAAGAAAAAAAAAACAATGAAAAAAAAAATGATGTTTAGTTGTCTTGTACATAGATGTTTAAGTTTGGTATTTGTTAGTTTGTTTCATTGTGTAATAAAAGACCGGGTTAAGTTTTCGCTACTTCATATATATTCCATTTCCTACCTATTCGCCTAGCCTCGTTACAACCTTAAAAGCCCCTTTGATTTGCATTCATGTTTGGCACTTGTAGGAGGAGGACCGATTTAGGTACAAGCCTATAGTTGTGCAATCACCCATTTGCCTATTGTGTGTCTAGCTTATCTTTTCTAGTACTTACTTGTAGCCGAGAGGAGAGATTTAGAGAGGGGTGTATTGTTTTGGATGTTAAGAACGGGTTAGTAAAAGGATGACATGTTTTTGTTTAGTTTATGTTGATCGCGTATGTGTTGAAAATAGTTTTTGAATGAGTTGCTTGGGACAAGCAACGGGTAAGTGTGGGGATGTGACGGGTGGTCCGTAGGACAACCCTTAAACAAGCTAAAAATACATACATCTCATACTTTATTCGGTTAATTGTGGAAATTTGGTAACTACGGTGCGTTGGTATTTGCAGGTGTTAAAGTACATAAAAGTGGGATAATATGAAGCTTGGATGGATGGTAGAAGTGTGGGAATCAAAGAGTTGAAGAAAGCAAGTGTGGATGAAGATACAAGGAAAAGACCCTCACTCAGCACCGTAACCTACGGCTGGGACCTACGGCTGGGAGCCGTAGGTTACGGCTCACACCATTTGCTAAAAGGACCAGCCGTAAGACAGGAGCTCCTGGCCGTAAGACTTGATTGATCGCCGTAACCTACGGCAGTCAGCCATAGGTTACGGCTCCGTGCTGATTTGTTAACCTTCACGATATGAAATAACATGGGCTGCTCTTTAATCAATTGATAATCAGGCCGACAACAATTACCAATACAAATCAAATTTAATTGGACCTCAAATTCCACTAACTCGACAGCCGTGAAATTTACTTCAAACCTGATTGGGCCGCATATAAATGGATCTGTTTAACAATTGATTTGTCCAACAAACACCACTAAACCGACAACTGAAACATCATATGATTGGACCGTTAAAGCACATGGTTACTGACAATCACCTTTTGAAATCTATTGGGCCGAATACTTATTTACTCTTATTGGACCGAATTAATATGAATCTGATTGAAATAAAAAATCCACTTCACAAAGAATACTTCCTCAAACGAAATATTGCTGAATATGAATGACCTTTCAAACGAGATTGCAACTTGAAATGAAATAGTCAAGTTCAAACTAAACCCTCAAACGGAATACTGTCCTCAAACGAGATTACCAAACTCTCTCAAACGGAATACATGTTTCAAACTGTATTAACATGTATTTTCAAATGAAATTAGGAACAATGTACTATCTCAAATGAAATCCCCTAGTTCCTTCAAATGAAATCAGTGTGATTGGACAATTTCAAACGAAATACACTAGCAACTTCAAACGAAATCAGTCCCAATGTTCAATTTCAAACGAAATCAGCAATTAATCTCAAATGAAATCACTATGACATCATCTTTTTGGTCCAATTTTTGTCCAATTGATCAAGTAAATGGTCGAATTTGGTTCTGAAACTTTCTAGGGTTTATTAAAACAGCATTACGCACATGATATGTGAAAATTAGACTTTTTTAACCGTGAAAACTTGTTCAATTTTGAAAGAAGGTGTAGAAAATCAGAATTTGCAACTGAATTGGTATGAACTCTTCCTCCTGAGCTCTGTTACCACTTGTAGGATCGTTTTCAGACCCGAACGAGTCGATCAGAAGAGTTTATCTCTATACGAAAGGCGGAAACAAACGTGTAGAGGTCAATTCAGCAAGATTTACACTTTAAACTGTTGTATGATTGATTTCACAATGATTTACAACCTGACAACACTTCGGCAGCACTTCGTTGCACAAACCGGAAAGTTACTAATGAACTAGACATGAAGGGTATATATAGTAGGAGTGATTTCGTTTGAAAGTGCCATTTACCTGTTCAAACGAAATTAGCTCATTTCCTCATAAATCCTACCCTATTTCTCGTACAACGCGCCCTGATCTAACAATTACAATGTAAGACTCGATACAAGACGAAGTCGACAGACGCATGCACCAACATATCTTAAATCCTTAATGGACTTCTACGTCGTAGTTAAGTCCCTTGGATTATAAAGTACTATTCTATAATTGGACCCCTTGGGTGGTCTGGTTTAACAGATTGATTCAAAAATCTGGTTAGAAATATCATGTGATGATATAATTGAAAAGATCCCTTAAGTGATCAATTTAAAGAGATCGTACGACGATCTAGTTAAAAAGATCATGTGTTGATCTAATTAAAAAG